>ONZH01027367.1:0-32774 GCA_900303285.1 Rhinella marina | reverse complement strand
AAAAAAAAAAAATGCGGCGGGGGGCTAGCGGAATCGGACGTGGACGAGGACGGGGGCGCGGAAATGCTGTTGGGGGCCTTGTTGAAGCCAGTGGGGATACAATGCGTGCTGGTGAGGGTCAGCCAGGATCCCGCTCATCCAGAATCCCTGCCTTTATGGGACAGTTAAGCAGGGGGCGGGTTACACCGCTGTTGAGGCCTGAGCAGGTTGAACAGGTGGTGCAATGGATAGCCGATAGCGCTTCCACACAGTTGTCCACCAGCCAGTCATCCACACAGTCTCACTCTGACCCTCCTTCCTCCACACCTGGCCAACAGAGTCATCCCACCCTTGACCCCTCCCAGGAGCTCTTTTCGGGTCCTTTTTTCAGATGTGCCGGAAGAATCCCAGGAGCTAGCAGAGGAATTTGTTTGTAGTGATGCCCAACCACTTGAGTATTCGCCATCTCCTGCTGATGTGGACCCTGAACCAGCATCTGTTATCATGAGCGATGATGATGATGATGAGACGCAGTTGCCATCAAGGGAGGCTGTTGGAATGTCCAGTGGGCAGGAGGAGGAGCAGAGTGAGGAAGAGGAGGTGGTGGATGACGAAATGACCGACCCCACTTGGCCAGGGGTGATGTCCAGCGGGGAAAGCAGTGGAGAGGTGGTGGTCTGCGCAGCACCGAAAAAGGCAGCAAGAGGCAGAGGGATGTCCACAGGCAGAGGGATGTCCACAGGCAGAGGGATGTCCACAGGCAGAGGACAGTCCAGACAGAGAAGTGAGGCCACAGCCAGCAGGGCCGAAGCTGTTCCCGGCAGCGGGCAGTCGCGCGAAGCTCCCCCATCGAGGCCTCGTACTTCTGTGGTGTGGAGATTTTTTAATGTTTGTGCGGATGACAAACTGAGCGCGGTTTGCACACTCTGCCACTCAAAACTGAGTAGGGGCTCTGAGAAGAGCAATCTGACCACCTCAGGCATGCGGCGTCACTTGGAAGTCAAGCACTGGGCTGAGTGGGAGAGAGCAAACGCAATACAAACTGCGCCCGGTCCTGCTGCCACTGCCTCTTCCCCTTTGTTGTGTGCTGCCACTGCGGTCCAGACCTCCAGCCAAGACACCTCCACATCTGCCTCTGCCTCGGCTACTTTGGGGCCTTCTCCTTCAGCCTCCCCTTCCCCCGCCTCTTCCCCCGCCTCTTCGCCTGCACCCTCACACTCCTCGTCCCAACAACTGTCCATCTCGCAGGCGTTCGACCGCAGGCGGAAGTACGCCTCGAGTCACCCCCAAGCCCAAGCCTTAAACTGCCACATCTCCAAACTGCTGGCCCTGGAGATGTTGCCGTTTAGGCTTGTGGAGACGCAGGCCTTCCGCGACCTGATGGCGGCTGCCGCACCTCGCTATTCCGTCCCCAGCCGCCACTACTTTTCCCGGAGTGCCGTCCCCGCCCTGCACCAGCACGTGTCGCGTAACATCAGGCGGGCCCTGAGGTACGCAGTCAGCGCAAAGGTCCACTTGACCACCGACTCGTGGACAAGCGCTTGCGGCCAGGGACGCTACATCTCTTTGACGGCACACTGGGTGAATGTAGTGGAAGCGGGGACGGGGTCGCAAACAGAGACGGCCTACCTACCACCCCCGCCCAAGATTGCCAGCATGGGTTCTGATAAACCCCCCTCCTCCTCCTCCTCCTCCTCCTCCTCTGCCTTAACATCGCCCTCAGCCGCTAGCTGGAAGCGTTGCAGCACTGGCGCGGGGAGACGTCAGCAGGCGGTGCTTAAGCTCATCAGCTTGGGCGACAGGAAGCACAGCGCCCCAGAGGTGAGGGACGCCATATTGCAGCAGACGGAGATGTGGCTGTCGCCGCTGCAGCTAGGACCAGGCATGGTCGTGTGCGATAACGGCCGTAACCTGGTGGCGGCTCTGGAGCTTGCCGAACTCAATCACGTACCATGCCTGGCCCACGTTTTTAATCTGGTAGTCCAAAAATTTCTGAAGACTTACCCCAACCTGGCAGAGCTACTGGTGAAAGTGCGGCGCTTGTGCGCTCACTTTCGTAAGTCAACTGTAGCTGCTGCTAGCTTAAAAAAACTCCAGCAACGCCTCCATTTGCCTGAACATCGGCTGTTGTGCGACCTGCCCACTCGCTGGAATTCCACCTATTCCATGTTGGCCAGGGTGTGTGAGCAGCAGAGAGCATTGATGGAGTACCAGATTATGAATCCACGCGTGCCTCCAACTCAGCTCCCTCAGTTTGCCAACCACGAGTGGCCATGGATGGCAGACATATGCGATGTACTGCGTATCTTTGAGGAGTCCACCAAGAAGGTCAGCAGCGAGGACGCTATAGTGAGCGTAACCATCCCGCTCCTAGGCGTCCTTAAAGAATCCCTCATCGCAATAAGGGAGAACGCATTGCACGCAGAGGAGACGGGGGTAGGAGGAGACGCAACGGAGCTACACAGTCAGACCACACTTTTGTCTGCTTCACGGTGGCAGTTGCAGGAGGAGGAGGATGAGGAGGAGGACGACGTGGAGGTGGCTGTGGAAGAGGAGGAGGATGCTGGCGGCGAGGGTAGCAGTCAGGCTGTGTGCGTCCCATTGGTTCAGCGCGGATGGGGCGGAGAGGAGGCGGAAGAGGAAGAGGAGGAAATGGCAAGTGATCCTTCTGGTGGGGGCAGTGAGGTCATGCCTATTCAGAGTCTGGCACACATGGCTGACTTCATGCTGGGCTGCTTTTCCCGGGACACACGTGTTGTCCGGATAGTGGAGAACAAACTGTACTGGGTCTTCGCAATCCTGGACCCCCGGTATAAAGATAACGTCTCTTCTTTTATTCCGGTAGAGGAGAGGACAAATCGATTGCTGGAATACCAGAGGGAACTCGTGCAGAACATGATGGAGATTTTCCCACCCACCATCGCTGGCGGCAGAGAGGAGAGGGTCTCCCAGAGTCCCACAACATCTATCAGGCCCACAGCCACCAGGGGAACACTCTCCAAGGTGTGGGACACGTTCATGGCACCCCCTCGTGCAACTTCCATCACTGCGGGGCCCGCTATCAGCAGGAGGGACAAGTATCGGCGGATGTTGCGGGAGTACCTGGCAGACCGTAACCCTGTCCTCCCCGATCCCTCGGCGTCCTACACTTACTGGGTCTCCAAGTTGGACACGTGGCTGGAACTGTCCCTGTACGCCTTGGAGGTGCTTGCCTGCCCTGCCGCCAGCGTGCTATCAGAAAGGGTGTTCAGCGCAGCCGGGGGCATTATAACCGATAAGCGCAGCCGCCTGTCAACCGACAGTGCCGACAGGCTGACGCTAATCAAAATGAACAGCAAGTGGATTGACCCGGACTTTGCTTCTCCAACCGTGGAAAGCAGCCAAAAGTGAAGTGCCATCTGTATGAAGTGCCATTTCCTCCTCCACCTCCTCCTCCTCCTCCTTAACCGCCGTAGAATTGCTCCGTAAATAAGAAAAATTTATATATTTATGGCTCACCTCTTGGGCCTCCACATAATTTTTAAGAGGTCTCACCTCTTGGGCCTCCACATAATTTTTAAGAGGTCTCACCTCTTGGGCCTCCACATAATTTTTAAGAGGTCTCACCTCTTGGGCCTGCACAAAATGTTTAAGAGGTCTCACCTCTTGGGCCTCCACATAATTTTTAAGAGGTCTCACCTTTTGGGCCTCCACATAATTTTTAACAGGTCTCACCTCTTGGGCCTCCACATAATTTTTAACAGGTCTCACCTCTTGGGCCTCCACATAATTTTTAAGAGGTCTCACCTCTTGGGCCTGCACAAAACTGTTTAAGAGGTCTCACCTCTTGGGCCTGCACAAAATGTTTAAGAGGTCTCACCTCTTGGGCCTGCACAAAATGTTTAAGAGGTCTCACCTCTTGGGCCTCCACATAATTTTTAAGAGGTCTCACCTCTTGGGCCTCCACATAATTTTTAACAGGTCTCACCTCTTGGGCCTCCACATAATTTTTAACAGGTCTCACCTCTTGGGCCTCCACATAATTTTTAAGAGGTCTCACCTCTTGGGCCTGCACAAAATGTTTAAGAGGTCTCACCTCTTGGGCCTCCACATAATTTTTAAGAGGTCTCACCTCTTGGGCCTCCACATAATTTTTAACAGGTCTCACCTCTTGGGCCTCCACATAATTTTTAACAGGTCTCACCTCTTGGGCCTCCACATAATTTTTAACAGGTCTCACCTCTTGGGCCTGCACAAAATGTTTAAGAGGTCTCACCTCTTGGGCCTCCACATAATTTTTAAGAGGTCTCACCTCTTGGGCCTCCACATAATTTTTAAGAGGTCTCACCTCTTGGGCCTGCACAAAATCTTTAAGAGGTCTCACCTCTTGGGCCTGCACAAAATCTTTAAGAGGTCTCACCTCTTGGGCCTCCACAAAATCTTTAAGAGTCTCACCTCTTGGGCCTGCACAAAATCTTTAAGAGGTCTCACTTCTTGGGCCTCCACATAATGTTTAAGAGGTCTCACCTCTTGGGCCTCCACATAATTTTAAGAGGTCTCACCTCTTGGGCCTCCACAAAATCTTTAAGAGGTCTCACCTCTTGGGCCTCCACAAAATCTTAAGAGGTCTCACCTCTTGGGCCTCCCACAAAATCTTTAAGAGGTCTTCACCTCTTGGGCCTCCACAAAATCTTTAAGAGGTCTCACCTCTTGGGCCTCCACAAAATCTTTAAGAGGTCTCACCTCTTGGGCCTGCACAAAATCTTTAAGAGGTCTCACCTCTTGGCCTCCACAAAATCTTTAAGAGGTCTCACCTCTTGGGCTTCCACAAAATCTTTAAGAGGTCTCACCTCTTGGGCCTGCCACAAAATCTTTAAGAGGTGTCACCTCTTGGGCCTGCACAAAATCTTTAAGAGGTCTCACCTCTTGGGCCTCCACAAAATCTTTAAGAGGTCTCACCTCTTGGACCTCCACAAAATCTTTAAGAGGTCTCACCTCTTGGGCCTCCACAAAATCTTTAAGAGGTCTCACTTCTTGGGCCTCCACATAATGTTTAAGAGGTCTCACCTCTTGGGCCTCCACATAATTTTAAAGAGGTCTCACCTCTTGGGCCTCCACAAAATCTTTAAGAGGTCTCACCTCTTGGGCCTCCACAATATTTTCCATGAGCCTCTGGCCAGCCCACGGCCTATTCCTGCCTTTTGCGGTCCTACGCATCCCTCCACATCCCCACTGCTTTACCTGCTAGACATGACACTGGGCCAGGTCGGGTCACTGATATCTCTAGCGCCAACAATTTGGGCATTTTAAGGCTTCTGCATGTGTTTGAGTTGTTTTTACATTTTAAAGAAGACATGTCTGACCACATTTCACACACACACACAATGACAATTAGGGGTGGGGTCTATTTGCTTTCCCCCTTGCCTATGCCATCTGTGGTTGTCATAGGCAACGTGATTTTAAGGGGTGCAGAATTTCATCTTCTTTTTTGTCTAGTTTGGCTTGGGGTCCATGGCAATGTAGAGGAAAGAAGGTTTCCTTGTATGGTCTCACTTTACAGAGAGGTTAGATTGTCCTTGGAGTGTATTGTTGAGAGGCTGTGATAGTGGCGTAATAGTGCGACTTGGGCGCGTTATATGCACCCAGACATGCTTCCCCTGCTGTCCCAGTTGCATTCCAGCAGTGTTGGCATCCTTTTCTGAGGTTTCAGGGTGGACTTGGTGACCTCCAAGTGGTCGAATTGAGATTTCCAAGTGGCGAGCATTTTTTTCCCATAGACTTTAATGGGATTCGATATTCGGTCGAATAGTCGAATTTCGCGGTCTATTCGAATCGAATTTCGAACTTTCGAATATTTCACTACTCGCTCATCTCTAATTAGGACCTGTTCTGTGTTTAGAGCCGCACCTGGTTTTGCCTCTCAACCACTAATGGAAATCACTGACCAAACACTGATGTGTGAATGAGGCATAACGCTGATGTGAAAGTGGCTTATATATCTAATACGCAGGGTAGCAAACAAAAATATTTGTGCGTGATAACGTGAGGCATAAATCCATGTTTTTCTATCTCCACACAGTTTAAATTTAATTTATTTTTTATTGAATTTTTGAAAACCAGCATATACGTGTCTACAATTCGCAAAATTATCTGTGAGTGATAATATTATATTAGGAAAAAATCTGTGTTTCTCCATCTCCATACATTACCAATTTAATTTATTTTGGTTGAATTTTTCATAATCCCTTCCTGCTTCTCCCCCTCAGACACCGCTCCATCATTGGCCATCTTTAATGAAATGCATGGTCAAGAAACAACTCCACATGTCCAACAATCTTCTGGTGCTCAAAGTTAATTCCCACCTGGCCAAGTTAATGGCGGTACAGTCGCTGCTGTACCATTTAGTAAAGTCTGTTGCCTTTAGGGAGCTAATGGCATTCACCCAGCCTCACTGGAAGATACCAAGTCGCCATTATTACTCTCTGCCATCTCAGAGTCATAACTTTTTTTATTTTTCGGTTCACACTTCTGTTATTTGGTCAGTTATTTTCAACAGTTAGGGCCCATGCACATGAACATATGCCCTCCGAGACATACAAGGTATACAGAAATGCACCTCATCATAGGGTGCTACGATGCTGTGTGCTTCAGGTCGCTCACTGAGTGCAGGACAGTAGCCCCACGCAATCGAAGTTATTAGCGATTGCAGACATTGGCCATGGGTCTCTGCTATGTAAAACAGCAGAAGCCCAGTGGTTATAGCAGCTGCTGCCCTAGAGAGCGGGCGTCATATTTAAAAACCAGACTTCCATGGATAGTGGATGTCCTGAGCTTCATCCAGTCGTTGCTTCAAAGATGGAAACAGTGATGTGATCCCGGCTGACGTGTCTTTTTTCGAGTAAACATTACAGCACATTCAGCTTCAGCCACAGTGGCATAGAGGTTAGTACTACTGCTTCTTATTGTTGGAGTCATGGGTTCAAATCTCATGAAGTTTTTGTCATTTCCGCTTCCTGTCTTATTCTTTGTATAAACCTTTACTGTTGCTACTACATCACAGCCTGATGAAGGTGCTGGTTCAGTAATGAAACACATAGTCAGTAAAGACATAATTCACTTACTACCTTCTAGATCATCCTGAAGAACCTTCAGCAGCGCCCAATGGTTTCACCTGTTTTTTTGTTCCCATATACAAGCGGTGGCTGTCAGTCCAGACTAAGGAGCATCCACTGGATTTTCAGATCTACATGTCCTCATCAGAGATGTCCCAGGGATATGCACAACTCCTACAGGTGAGCACCATACCAGCAGTGTCCTCCGATCCCCCTACTGGTGTACTGGGATTACTGCACTATGAGGCGCCATGTTGGTGTTTCTTGATCTTGGGCCATCTGCACATGACTGTATCCATTTTATGATCCACAAATTATAAATGAGGTCCAGGTGCATCCTGCAATTTTTGCAGGACCCATTGTAAAAAGAAAAAACAATAGGACAGGTTCTGTCATGGGCATACAGATGTGGACAGCACACTGGTGACAACCATGTGTTGTCCTTTTTTTGGGGGGGAGGGGGACCCATAGAAATGAATGGGTCTTGTTGCGGTCCCTAAAAAATGAAGATCAGAGACGAACAAAAAATAAAATTGCGTGCAGGAGGCCTTAGAGCTCAAGTAGAGGAGGGGGACACAGCATAGGAACGGGAAGGAGAAGACTGAGCTCAGGCATCAGGACCAGGAAGATGTCCTTATGTCCTTCCTCTGCTGTGTCCCCCTCCTCTACTTGATTTCTTTTTGTTATGTCTGTGCTCCTGATTCCCTCTACGCTCTCCTGGGATGGGGACGTGCAACTGGATCTGGCAGGAAGAAAGCTGACAGGGTGTCATTGTGTTAGGGAGCATCCTCTGAGAACTCTTTGTTGTGACAATCCTCTGCTATTCCTCCTGGAAATGCATTAATAAGGTTTGGCCTGCATGTAGACTTTTTGTGATGTTAGTAACTGAGTTTAGTTATGGAGCTACAGCTGCAGTAGAAAGCTGTACCTTGACTTGTAGGAGATCATGTGGACCACAGCTGTCACTCTATAAATAAAGTCAGTCATCAGCGTTACAGAAAGTTCTCCTGTGTACACCTTTTATCTGACCACTGCATGATCACTGTATGGCAGTATTATTGGTTATATAGGTGATTACATAGAAGTAATGTAGTTTTTTCCAGACTGAAGATACCCGTCCCTGACTGTGCGTTTATCTGTCTCACTTGTCCCACTTTTATTTTACTAATTGTGTTGATGGTGAAGTTTTATAGACTAGAGATGAGAAAACTTTTCAAAAGTTTGATTTGGCAAATTCGACGAATTTTACAAAAAAATTCCTTAGTCACGAATTACTTTGTCACAAAGCACATTTTTTTGTAAGTAGCGGGTACAATGGCAGGGAGCTGAGATAGTGAAGCCCCCAACCCCCGGTCATTGTTGCACCCCTCAGATGTCGCATTCATACATGATTGCAGCATCTGAATGTAAAAAAAGTGTAAAATTAACTTTAAAAGAAAATTAAATAAAAGTTACTACCTCCATTTGCTCACAACAGGCCGGCCGCCGCCATCTTGCTTGAAGATCTGGCGCAAAATCTTGCGCACAGGATTTCAGCCGAGATCTTCAATCAAGAGGGAGGCTGGCGGCCCGTTGCAAGTAAATGGAGGTAGTAAGTATGGATTTTCTTGTTTTTTACACTATTTCAGGTTAAATCGATTTGGTGACACGAAGCATAAGGAAATTCGGCTTTGAGACAAATTGAATTTATCCTGAAATTTTGATTGAATTCCACTTTGTGGGATTCGATTTGTTCATCTCTATTGGTGAGGGGGCGTAACCAAAACAAAAATCCCCATAGTGTGCAGTGCACGCTCCAGTTTTTCCATGATATGGTGATATTTCTGTGGTCTGGTGGGGTCTGTGTGACACGGCTGCTTTCAGTCCCAGTTCAGCCCTGGTTACACACTCCCTTCATGCTGTCAGCCGGATGGTACACAAATCCCTATGTGTTAGTCAGTCTCCTGACAATAATCAGATTTCAGTGTTTCTCCCCTCAGGATCCCTGGTGATCAGTTATTAGGTGTGGAAACGTAGAACTAAGAGCAAATGTACCAGACATGGAGCTTCATGTATCAGAAATGTCTAACCGTAAAGTGCTGAGCTGCCCGTAGCAACCAATCACAGCTCAGCTTCTTAAAGGACTCTGAAATAGACATTTCTACAATGTGGCCAAGGAAAGTGTGGGTAGCAATCAGCCGGTGTCCTTATTTTCTGGATCTGCAGTTAACAGACCGAAAAACGGCAGCAGCCATGTGCATGAGCCCTTAAGCAGTTTTCATAAATGAGACCTATTATTTGGACCCAAAATTATACAAATCCAAATGTTTGGTGAATTTTTGGTGAATTTTGATGTGAGAGAGATATTGATCTCTATGGGTTTTGAAAAATATAGAAATCCTCAGCCAATACTATATTACTATGAATCACATCTTAACATTTGAGACAATTGATGTGAAATGACTTGAAACCACATTGATGTTTCATATTCTACAGAGAGTGCTCAGTGCCCCCTGGTGGTAGATGCCGCTCATTACTGAATGGTTACAGGACAATGAAAGTATACTTTACTGATGAACAGGATTCTGTTTATTCTGATATTAGGAAATGCAAAGTAAAAGGGATGATACTGGAGCCGCCTGTGACATTCTGCTCTGTAAAGCACTACACATTGTAAAAGTAATGTAATATCTCCTTATGAGGATCAAAAAGAGGCATCTCTGAAAGTCACAGCCAATGTTGAACTTCACGACACAGGATTTGTTTCCCTTTCTTGCATCAAGACATTTTGAGAGAACATCTGTATTTCTTCTGCTGACACAGTTTTACGAGGCTTTGCTTTTTACAAGATTATTTTATACTACAATGCAAGACAATTAGGGATACATACAATTTAAAGGGGTTGATCAACTTTAGAGATCATTCAGGCAGACCCCCTCAAGTGGCCAGACCTGGGAAGGGAAGCATACTTATCTGCTCCTTTTGTTCCCTTGCCACAGCTGCCTCCATCCAATCCCTGCATGTCAACATCCTGTTTGATGAGGGTCACCTGGCCACTGCAATGAATGACTGTGACAGCAGTGACATGTCCACTACGCATCATGTGACACATGGGGACTAGTCACCACTGCAGCCTACATCAAACAGGATGTTAACAAAAGAGAACAGGAGTGAGACAGCTGGAACACAGCGGGAGAGCAAATAAATAATTGGGGATGGGGTCTGCCTAAAACACCCATGAAAGTGAACAACCCCCTTAAAAGGGTTGTCCAAGAAAACTAGAGATTTTTCCCATGTTTAAGACTTTACAATTTTAAAAAAATTACATTCTAACCTGTTTCTCCCTGGACATTCTCATCTCCACTGGTCCTCTCCTGTGGTTTGTATATATGGCTGCAGCAGTGACATACAGATATACCACAAGTGACCGTTTCAGCCAGTCACAGTGATAAGCTACAGGTGCTACTGGTCATTTTACCTCTGTCACTGCTCTACCCATGCATACAAACAAGGGGACAAGGACCAGGCAGCAGTGCTAAATATATCAAAAGAGAAACGGGAGCATATAATGTTTTTTAATTTTAAAGCATTAGTGTGAGGCTGAAAATTTCTATTTAACTTGAAAATAGCGATGATCAAACCAGTTCTTAATGGACCAGCTATGTTACCAACTTCCCAAAAATTTGTCCACAAAATGAACCAAAGCTTTCAGCTTATCTTTCGACGAATCCAGTGAAATGACACACAGCGCCATTTTATTGCACATAATTGGGAAAAGGCACGAGAGAAGAAGAGGAAGAATGCTCACATGACCTTAACAGGAAGAAGGGAAGGGTTCACCCTAATTTACTCAAATGCTGACAGACAGCCTGGATGAGCCAATAAGTGGGTCAGCAGTCAGAGAGGTACATTTGATGAACAATTAGAATGTCATTCTCTGCTGGGTTGTGAATGAGGATGGATGGGAGTAGCAGTCTCTGGCAGAAAGTGATCTTGGGGACATTGTATGGTCACAATAAAGCTTCTATTCTAGTGTCAGGGCCAGTGAAGGGAAGGAATAGAAAGAAGAAGAATAATTTAGAATAGGAAAAGGCTGGGAAAGCTTTCAGCCACGGAGTGAGGGACCGAGGCAGGGTGTGCCTGGCACAGGCAGTGCCTTCTAGCTTCTGGCTTATAATATAATGATAACTGCTCCAGAATCTCAAAAGCAGCTACTTGCAAAAACATATATATATATATATATATATATATATATATATATATATTTTTTTTTTTTTTCTTATTTGAATAGAAAGCTGTTTCTTTTTCCAAACCTGAACTTTCTGTAGGCTTATTGGCAGATTTATCCCAGTACGGTTCACATTATTCTTCTGTGCTGACTGCTGCGGAAATAGTGTACATTTTTTCAGCTTATCAATTCTATCCTTTATAAATGTGTTGCATTATAGATTAAGCATGTCTGTATTGTTTTAAACTTGTAGCAAAAACAATAAAAAGCCAGTAAATTACACTTTACACAGATATTAAATCACCTGCCCTGTAAAATTCAAGTGTTGGTGTGGGTGAGGAGATTAAAAGGAATACAAGTGTGCAATGAGTGTTTTACAGTCCAGAGACTACTGAAATAGTAGTCCAAAAACTGTGACAGGGTATCTCCAGACATTTCAAGTGTTTTTGTGGGTTGCAAAAATAGCAATTCAAGTGTACAATGTGAGTTTTTCCATCAGTATGGTAACATTTTCATTCTTTGAGTAAAAGCATCTGAAATAGAAGGCCAAAATCAGTGACAGGGCATTGGTAGACATTTCAAGTGTTCTGTTAAATTGGTTTCTGTTAAGTTGCTGTTGGGTTGAGTAACCGACAATGTGTGTTTTACACTAGAGAAAGTTGGTGTTGGGTTGAGTAATTGATAATGTGTGTTTTTTACACTAGAGAAAGTTGGTGTTGGGTTGAGTAATTGATAATGTGTGTTTTACACTACAGAAAGCTTTCTTTCTGAATTTGCGTATTTGAACACACATAACACATTAAGTTCACATCTGTTAGTGGAATCAATAATTCATTATTTCCAAAGTAAATTGTCAATAACAGTTTCTTCAGGATGTCTGTAGAAAGAGAATGACACTTAATTGTGCCTCTTTGACTTTAAAGGGGTTGTCTCATCTGAGATGTTTGGGGCATATCGCTAGGATAGAAACTGCACCTATCTCCTAAACAGAGCCAGAAATGTGGTGAAGGGCACGCTGTGCATGTGCAGCTGCCCTCCGTTAATTTCCATGGGGCTGAAAAAAAAATAGCCAAGTGCTGGCTTGACTATTTCCGTTGGGCCCATAGAAGTGAATGGGTGTGATGGCTGGTCATGTGCACTATGCTCCTTGTTCTCCACTCCAGCATGAGATTACCATAATGGAATGTGTGGCCATTAAAAAACTATTCTCATACCAGCAATTGGATTATGTGCAAGCTGAAGTCCCACCTAGCCAAGTTTCTGGCGGTTCAGTTGCTACCACTTAGCTGTCATAAATGGAGTGCACTTTGGACCAAAATGTAATTCTTCTGGGCTCTGGCCTGGGCTATGTTGGTGTGGGACTTCTTGTCAAGCAAGCAAGGGTACTGCTATTATATAGAAAATGGAACTCTCATTGGTATGTTAATGTGGTGTACTTCAGTGCCCAAGTGTAATTCTTCTTGCTTCTGTCCTGGGCACTGTCTTTAAGGGACTTCTCATCAAGCACTCAAGAGTTCCTTACAATATGGAAAATTTAACTTGTGTCAGTCACCAAATGTGGTGCACTTTTGTGCTTTAGCCTTTTTTTTCTGGTCCAGGTGGTGTGGTGGGAACCAAATGGGCAAGCATTCTGACCCCGTTAAGGCATAATTTTGGATGCTTGGTTCCCCCACAAGCCACTGTATTTTTTTTTTTTTACCCGGTAACGCCATGAGAGCTTAAAAATCATCTGCCCTGATGAGGGACAATTTTCAGAAGCTTTGGAATATGAAAAATCATAACACACGAATGATTACCAATAGCTATGTGTCAGTGTCACTCAGACATAATTTCCAATTTCTGTCATTGAGTTTAAGAGCTTAGGGAGAGGAGAGGGGGGAGAGAAAAAGCAGAAATACATTTAAAAAAATTATGAAAAGAGATAACACATTTTTTTCTAAAAAGCCTGTGTCTTAGAAGACTAGAGGATGTTATATACTATACTACTTTGGTTCATGTAGAATTACAAATTCAGATCCAAACCAAATATTTTTTAAAATTTGTGTTACATTGAGATTATTCCCCTCATACCAACACTTGAACTGTGCAAGGAAAGCGGATTGATTTGTGTGTACGGTTACTTTCGGTTTTGCTGGTAGAAAAATATCGTTGTTACTTTTTCACACTGCAGCGTTCAGAAATAATGCAGATATGATGCTGTGAAAAAATAAAATAATTAATTGGCAGCAGTAGATGATGTTATTGCTGTGAAATGCTTCTGCTATAATGCAGCTCGTTTAGCATGGACGGATATAATGCACTGAATAAAAAACATAGGCACTAAGAGGGTCATTTTTTAAGACCAGCATTTTAGACGCTGGTCTTAATAAGCTGGCGGTGAATCCGCTGGAGTTATGCAGTGGCCCCAGCCTCTAAATAATTTCAGAGGATCCACCGCCACTTCTAAATCTACTCCTGCTCTCTTTTGGCATAGATTTAGACCATGAGACTGACCTGCCGACCCATCCATTTTTCCCTGCTCACGCCAGGTCTAAAAAAGTAGGCGCAGTGTTGGCAGGGAAAAGTCGTAGGTTCTTTGCCCCACAATCTGTGCCAGAAATACTCCTAAAATAGACATATTTCTGTTATGAAATAACCCCTAATTTATCAGCAGTCCGCAATGAAGCATAATGCTAATTCTACAGGGAATAAGTCGTTCAATTGAGATAAAATAAATAGATATTCTTGCAGATAACTGCTTTTGAGGTTCTGCAGCAGCTTCTGCTGTGTTATAAGTCAGTAACTGCAGCTAAAAGGCAATGGCTATGCCAGGCACATCCAGCCTCACTTCCTGACTGAAAGCTTCCCCTCTCTTTCCCTATACTACACAATTATCCTTCTTTCTATTCTTTCCCTTAACCCCTTCGCTACCAACTCCATACATGTATGGCGCTGGTGCGGTCTTTCAACATGGAGCAGGTGTCATAGCCTGTTTGCTGTTATTCCACTTTATTAACTGGAAGAAAATTTATTTTAAAAAATTGTAATAAGAAAGTCACCTGTGGCCCACTTTATCGGATTTGTATGTCAATAAAGAAGAAATCAAATGTTAATCAGAATCTGGAAATCTGGAGCGCTGCGCTTGGCATTCTTAATGGGAAGTGATTGTCCACTGCATACTGAGAAACTGGATGAGGGGGGCTCACTAAACTTTACTGTGGGGCCCTAGATCTTTGAGAGTATAACTGTATTTACTGTAAATTATGTGTAGGTGGATGATTTCTAAATGTCAAAACCTCAGGCTCAGCCTTTTTTTATCTATTAATCTCAACTGCATTTTATGATGTACGACTTAAAAGGAAATAATGTGGTTTTCTAACATTAAGAGGAGTTTGTGGAGGAAATGTTTTTTTACGTTCTAAGCAATTTTATTAAAAAAAGCATATGTTAAGTTTCCAGATGTTTGGACTGTGAGATACATTATGGGTAATCAGTGAATACATATGACATTATGCTTGATGAAGCTCACTTTGTGTAGCAAGGTTTGGACTTGTAACTTGATATATACTATGTATTGTCCCCTACTGCAACCGAGTACATAGGTATTGAGACCCTGAGGAACTGGTGCAGAGAATGAGAGTGGTAGTGGCCCTATGAGGTTTTGTGTCACAGTGTACTCACTCAAACCTTTGCTCCCTGGGGATCGGTGCAGTGGAGATGTAGTTTGAATAAGTCCAGAAGTCATTGTTTAACAGTGCACTTCCAGTGCATTCATTAGCAGAGGATTCCAAGTGCAATTTTCTGGCACCAGTAAGGCATATTGAGGCAGGTTGACTGGCTGTAAATGTAGATGTCCACTATAAGGTTCAGATGTTAGCTATTACTGACCTAGTGGGAGTCTGGGTGATGGGTGTCTTGGCTGTAATACCTCACCATACAGCATTTTCTTTGATGGTGGTGTTCAGCTGGTCAGTCTGCTGTCTTACCTCTCAAGGATTTACTTAAAGTTGAATATAAGTTATCTCTCTGGAGAATCCTTGGCTGGAGCAGGAGCACTTCAGTGTGCTTCCTCTCCTTTCAATAAACATTAGAGTAATACTGTGTTCACAAGGGTCTTTTTATCGTGGTCGATGATCAGCCAAACTATTGTTCATAAGAACGCTCATACCCAATTATTGCTCAACAGATGAGCACATACTGGTTTCTTGGGTGGTGTGTGAAGTTCACATTGAGGTCAGTGCTTTGGTGAGATGACCCGGTCCAGTAAGAAATACAGACCTTTTGCATAGGGAAGAATTATGGAATAGTCTACTAGCATGGTGACGCACTCTGGAGTGGAAGACAGAATAAGGGAAGATGTGGATGTGACATCAGTGGAATCTCCACTAAGGTTTGTGACTGGATTGTGTTCTGATCTTGATATATAACCCACACAGGAACGTATAGTATGTTATAGATGGATACTTCTATCTTCTCTTAATATTATAAAAATGAGTTTCTGTCTGTCCGTCCGTTCGTCTGTCTGTTCTCTATGCGTGACCAAACTACTGGACCGATTTTCACCAAATTCGGCACACATGTACATCAGGTGTTCGGGAAGGTTTTAGACCATGTCTCAGCTCTCTAGCACATACTGTTCCCGAGATATTCCCAAAATATGACCTGCATTAGCCAATATTAGCCTGGGAGCTTTGGTTTCAAACCCCAACTGTCATTCTCTGCACAGACACACATAGGGAGGGCAGGTTTCCATAACAACCCAGC
The DNA here is from genome assembly GCA_900303285.1 of Rhinella marina. Classification (NCBI taxonomy): domain Eukaryota; kingdom Metazoa; phylum Chordata; class Amphibia; order Anura; family Bufonidae; genus Rhinella; species Rhinella marina. The sequence continues at coordinate 16,754 of ONZH01027367.1, read as the reverse complement.
CAGGTAAATAGCAGCCAGCTGAGGAGCTCAGGTAACAACTCAGCCATTTCTATTCACTGCTTCAGAGGGGCAGAGCACTGTTAATGACACTGTTAAAGGGGTATTCTGGTTACCATAAATATAACTTATGTTTTAGACTAATTTTAGACTAAGACCGAGACTAAGACCGTTAGTAATAAAAGATGTTTTCTTTCACTGCTACCCAAGGTAAAAATCAACTTCTGTCAGCTGCAGGGGTTGGAGGGAGGGTGACTTTTTCTCTGCAATGACACACAGAAACATTAAATGAAATAGATTAAATACACCCGTATGAAGCAATGTTTTCTTCCACTGCTACCTATTGCGTGTCCTCATAAATTACCATGGCATCGACCTGTAATTCATGCCACTCTCAAAAGAAGGACTTAAAACCCCCATCCCAGGTCTCGCTAAGCCATGCTCCCGACTCTGTCAGGCCACACCCCCTCCCACTCCACAGCCAACGGGGATTAATAAATGAAGGTAAAAATCAACTTCTGTCAGCTGCAGGGGTGGGAGGGTGACTTTCTTTCTGTAACGAAATAGACAGAAACATCAGATGAAATAGACTAATTTTAGACTACGACCGTTCAGTAGTAATAAAAGATGTTTTCTTCCACTGCTACCCATTGATTGTCCTCATAAATTACCATGGCATTAATCTGTAATTCAGGCCACCCTCAAAAGATGGACTTAAAACCCTCCCACTCCGCAGACAATGGGGATTGAAAAAATGAAGGTAAAAATCAACTTTTGTCAGCTGCAGGGGTGGGAGGGTGACTTTCTCTCTGCAACGACACTCAGAAACATTAAATGAAATAGATGAAATATACCCAGGTGAAGCCGGGTCCTTCTGCTAGTACATGATAAAATGAATGTGCTATATTTCATTTAGGGTGCATTCACATCACCGTTAGGGCTTCCGTTCAGGCTTTCCGTTATAACATCGTTATAACGGAAAGAAACGGAATCCCTAGGACGGACATAAAAACGGACACCTTTAAGAGGCATTCCGTTTTGATCCGTCATAATAGAAGCCTATGGCCCTATGGCCTGTAAAATGGCTAGGGCAACGCTAAAGCCCGCCCATCAGTGCCGGTGACATCACCGTGAACTCTGCTAGGCAGAAGCCTCCATATAACAATGTGACAATCTAAACAAAAAAAGCTCTTGCCCTGGGTGATACAGCACAGGGCAAGGGAGAACATTCGAGCATGAAATGGTCCAATGCTCATATCAGGGGGACTAGAGAGGTGAAGATGGGGATATGTCTGGGTTCATCTCTGAACCTGGACAACCCTTGTAACTTTAGTAGCTAAACATTGCAGTAGATCAGGTTCAGTTAACCCCTTCATAGCAGTAGACATTATAGAGGGTATAAAACTAGTATAAGTGACTGATCGCTGCTATATAATGTACTATGTAGGTATTTTTTATCTGTTTTGCTGATCTTGTATTAGTACAGGGCCTAGTGATGTTGTGAGCACAGCTGTTCTCAAGAGGGAAAACAGGAAGCCAATGTGAGAGATCTGAGAGATAAGTCTGTGGCTACATCGTCTAAACCGGAAATAAAAGAAAACTGCAGTTCTGTATATTTCAAGTCAGATTGCAGGCCTCGGTGCAGGACAGTAAGATATGATATCATTTGTAATGTAAAAAAAAACAAAAGTCCAATGTTCAGTGTTGATCCAGAGGAAGACAAAGGATCCCAGGAGGCAGACACTGATTTTCCTTATCTTACGGAAAAAAATTCCATCCTTACTCCAAATCTAACACTCAGAATAACTGGAATAATTATTCCATCTCCCATCAGCCATCTTTTTTTTACACTAAATAACTAGTGTTGAGCGAGCATGTTTGGCCGAACTCGCTGTTCGGCCGAGCATGCCTACGCTCAGGTCCACTCGGTGTTCGTCCGAACACCGAGTGTACTCGAGCGCAATACTCAAGTCTCTTCCCTGCACTGTAATGTTGATTTGTACACTAATGCGTACAAATTCAGTTAATTAGCATACTTTTACGAGTGAAAGGAGTAAAAGAGGAGAAGTCGCGATTCTGACCTTTTTCTATTAACCAGACACCCTCCCCTCTTCCGAGCGGGGGGTGCCTGGTTTAGTCCCATTGACTAACATTATGCTCGGGCACTCGTGCAACCCCTAGTGCTCGGCCAGAGCACCCGAGCATACGAGCACAGAGGTGCTCGCTCATCACTATAAATAACCTGTATTTTGATGATCTATGTTAGTGCAGTGCAGCAGTTACCTAACCTCCAATATGTCTTCCTTGTGCACATAATATTTCATACGTGACCTGTCTTCTTCTCATGGACATCTATGCCCCTATTGATGTCCCACATGATTTTTTATTTGTTTTTGCTTTGGCAGGGATTGTAGATGACTAAACTGTAGCACCCAGTGCCTGGTGGCTTCTAAGTTCTCTTCCATGGCAGTCTTACCCAGTCCTTCCCATTTGGTATTCTATGTACTGGTGGTTTGTGGTTTTCCTCTTCATGTGTATAACCTGACATATAAGTGTTAAACCTTATTGGTCACTTCTCTGTCCAACCCTTTAGATCCACCTTTAGCAGTATACTGTAGTCTTTTGTATTACTTTACACATTTTAATATCTACAAAATTACATTTTACTGTTCTGTCCCTCTTTAAGATTATGAATATACACTGGAGAACATGAAAAAAGTTCACCTGGAAAACTTCGATTGATCTGAGATTGACAAAGTGTAAACCTCTGGTGGTGCTTGGTCAGTGGTCACACAACCAAGGTGTTGCACCCTTTATTTTGAGTTCTACAGCAGGTGATGAGGCAGGGTCACATTAATACTGGGTGGCATCTCTCCCTGCTGTGATACAGGCTGCCCCTCTATCACAGTAATGGTCGTACAGATGTTGGATATCTCCTGTGGTTTGTGGTTCCAAGCTCTTTCAACTTGGAACGGATAGTTCAGGCAACATGTTTGTTGGCTGCTGTCCATGGAAGATCCATCACCCCATCCCATCCTGGGGGAGTGATGGAGCTGGCCAGGGGAGCTGCTGGATATCTAAAGAGCACGTTGTGTAGCTCAGGTGATGTGTGGGCAGGTGTTAACTCCTCAGTCAAAAAAGGCAGTAGGTCTGGTTACATGATGTCCTGGATATACCAAAGAATGTCAGGAACAGGCACAATAGCTAATGACACCTGCTGCTGGTCATATGATTTCTCCACACTACATATATTGGCAGTAGAGTAGACGTTCTCCAGCCCTCCTACAAGCTCTGATGCGGTAATCATTTAAATTAAGGCAGAACCTCCTTTGATCACTAAACATTACTGTTTGCCAATTATCCATTCATACCTCCAATGGTTTCTCTTGTGGCACCAGTGCAGGTGCTGCTGGTGATGATGAGAGGTCAGTGAGATAATGGAGTATGTGAATGTAGCCCTGCTGCATGTTGATGGTTTCTTATGGTTCAGGTGGTCACTGCAGGAGTTACTGCAGAACCAATTTGTGATGGTATGATTGGTACTAGATAATCATTGTTAGGCCTCATGCACACAACCGTATTCTGTTTCCGTGTCCATTCCATTTTTTTGAGGATAGGATGCGGACCCATTCATTTCAATGGGTCTGCAAAAAATGCGGACAGCACACCGTGTGCTATCCGCATCCGTATGTCCATTCCGTAGCCCCGAAAAAAAATAGAACATGTCCTATTCTTGTCCGTTTTGCGTGGCCTGGCCTGACCTTAACACCACCTGCACAGCTTCTGCATTCTAATCCTTACTGTATCCTATATACCTGATATCCATTGTCATTTTTTCTGCCGCTAATCAAGGCCACAGTACCTGAGCTGCTCCTGCTGTATAACGTTTGCGCAAGGAGGCACAGAGAGTGTAGGGATAGGATTTGTCTAGTCAGGGCTAGTTGTTCTGTTAAAAAGACACAAAAGTCTATTGTTATATCTGGCTGCAATTCATTTTTTTCTGTTGGGGCAAAAAGAACGCAAGTTTGCCTGATCTTAACACCACCTGCGCAGCTTGTGCATTAGAACGTTGCTGTATCCTATATAGCTGACATCGGCGTCATTTTTTCTGCCGTTAATCAAGTTGACATTACCTGAGCGTCTTGTGCATTATAATGTTGCTGTATCCTATATAGCTGACACGGATGCCATACGAAACGTCATCCATTTTTTTTGCTGATCCGGAAAAATAATAATATCCAAGTTACTTAATGACCCCCACTGTTATTTCATGGTGGATGTGTAGGACCTTAGTCTGCAGCAACATCTTTTGGGAGGAGCCGTCTCCAGTCAACCCTGATGTTCTATAATGGACCCCAGGGCTGTCTTCTCAGTAGGGCTGCTCTCAGGGTACACTACTGTAGTGTGGATCTACCAGTTGCCGTGTCATAGTGACACAGAACATAATGTATTAAAGTACAGGATTATGCTAATACATTATACATTTGAAATCTAATATATAAAGCTGAGTGTGTGTGTGTGTGTCCGCTAAAGGAATCCGCACCGCTGCAGCTACAATCACAAAATTTGGCACACATGTACATCAGGTGTCCGGGAAGGTTTTAGAACAGTACCGTTCTTGAGATATACCCAAAAAATGCATTAACCAATAGTAGCCTGGTCAGATGACCCTTAATAGCCAATAGAAGCTCACAGGCAGTCTCCACACGCCAGGTTTCTATGACAACCTAGCCAGTTCACTGCTGTAGGTCTGCATTAAAGAGGCAGAACACTCTGGATGACAATGGTAAAGGTGTATTTTGGTTACCATAAATATAACTTATGTTTTAGACTAATTCATCATCAATCATTACCTCATATAATGTAAATTTCACATATTTACCGTTCAGTAGTAATAAAAGATGTTTTCTTCCACTGCTACCCACCTTCCTCCTAAATTACTATGGCATCGACCTGTAATTCAGGTCACCGTCAAAAGAAGGACTTAAAAGACGCACCCCCAGATCCCACTAAGTCAAGCCCCTGACACAATCAGGCCATACCGCTTCCATGCCGCATTTGACCGGGATTAAAAATATAGGTAAAAATCACCTTCTTTCAGCTGCAGGGGTGGGGAGAGGGTGATTTTCTCCCTGCAGCTCATTGCTCAGACTGCACAGTGTTGCTGCTGAGAGTGAGCTGTTCAAAAGGACATCCCTGTGTCCATCCAGGCCCTGCGCATTACAGAGGACAGGGAGTCTGAAAGCCAGACTGTCCATCCTAAAACAAGACCTCTGGCCACCCTAGGGCCAGGCTGATGTTAGGCTGGACAGTCCAGTTTTCTGGCTACCTGTTCTCTGTCCAGCGCAGTGCCTGGACAGACACAGGGGTGTCCACCCTTTCAGTAGCTCACACTCAGACAGCTTCTCCTCCATGTCTTCACGGAGCCAGGGGGGCGTGGCCTCATGTTTAGTGGTGTGTCTTTATGGGAACTGGGGGCACTGTTTCACGTTTGGAGGAATAGCTGGTGAGGTCTGGCTTTCTGGGGTGAAGACAGTGGCCACTCTAGCTGCTGTGGAGGTCACAGTTAAAGGGGCGGGCAGCTGTAGAGGTCACAGTTAAAGGGGCGGGCAGCTGTAGAGGTCACTGTTAAAGGGGCGGGCAGCTGTAGAGGTCCCTGTTAAAGGGGCGGGCAGCTGTAAAGATCACTGTTAAAGGGGTGGGCTGCTGTAGAGGTCACTGTTAAAGGGGCAGGCAGCTGTAGAGGTCACTGTTAAAGGGGCAGGCTGCTGTAGAGGTCACTGTTAAAGGGGCGGACAGCTGTAGAGGTCACTGTTAAAGGGGCGGGCTGCTGTAGAGGTCACTGTTAAAGGGGCGGCCTGCTGTAAAGGTCACTATTAAAGGGGCGGGCTGCTGTAGAGGTCACTGTTAAAGGGGCGGGCACTGTAGAGGTCGCTCTCAATATCTTTTAATGACTCATACACACAAACAGCAAAGCCGGGTCCTTCAGCTAGTACATTTATAAAACAGCAATCCTATAATGGGATTTTAAAACATGTTATAAATAATGTCATAAAAATTAACTTTCATAATTTACTATAAAATATATATTTATTGTTTTCACATTAAACATAAAAATACACATTATGTATCCACTTGGCTGAAATAATCTGAAAAAATCATTTACTTGGTTACTTAGTGTGAAACATTGACAGCATAACAAAAATGCTTTTTTCTTAATTTTAACATTTTTTCTTTACACCTTAGTTTATGATTAGACCTGAACAAAACAAAAATGAATATATGTTTTAAGCAGTTTTTTTTAAGCTAAAAGAGAGATGGAGTCTTCATTTTTATTTGAATCTCCAACCTTTGACAAAAACTGCATAAAAACCTTCACATAGAAACCCGGCCTAATGTCTGCACAGTGGAAGAAGTGAGGTGATGTGGTCTTCTGGGTGTAACATGTTACCCTCCATCTACAGGATAGTGAATTAGATTAGATCCATCATAAGGACCAGCCGGCACTGCCGGAGATAACCAAGTACAACCCCTTCATTATTACTGCCAGTTTACATAGAGATGAATGGAGCGGTATTGTGCATGCTACACCTGTCACTCCATACATTTTCGGGACCCCATGGGATATGGGATCCACATCCTAGTTATTGGTTTGGGTCATACTGGTCGGACCCCGTCCCGCTTTAATGGATATCCCCTGTCCTGTGTATAGGTAATAACTTGTTACAGCCGGAATACCCCTTTAATCCCAGCAGCGGACAGAATATAACACAGAAGATGATAAGTGAACGACCTGTGATACAAATGTTGTATATGATGTGGATGTACATTGCTGAGCAGTGACTTTATCATCTCATCAGTTTCCTTCACAGATAAGAAGCAGCCGTCATGAAGATGGAGCTGATACTTATTTCCACTTTGCTCTTCAGTATTGGATTTCCTGCGCTTTGAAGTCGCAGACAAATTTGCTAAAATGCAAAAGTACAAAATAAAAAATTAAACACTTTGAATCCTGTAGTTCATATAACAAACTACAAGTCTTAGTAATGACGACCATATGGTGAAATAAAGCAATGATCCAAAATTTCTAGCCGGTCCTGTCAGCTGTAAAGAAGCAGAAATGGAAACCTTGAGCTTGGTCCTTTATGTAATAATTACTAAGCAGAAAAATCATAACTTATTGTATGTAGCCCCTTTCATAATGCACTATAGACTTTACAGTAACATCTAAATGCAGATATAAAACAGCAAAAAAGCTACAAAAATAGCGGAAGCAAATTATACATGAGAGAGGTCCTCCATATCCGGAGCCCAGAAAACCCCATTAATTACACCGACCAAGCAGACTGGTTGTTGCCCCCCTCCCCCGGCTAACACATGCATGTCATAAGAGATCTGATAGATGAGGGGTCCCGGAGATTAGAAGAGTGGTCAGGCAAGGTGCAGCTGGTTTGGGTGGCTTTACACATAGACAATCCACTACAACCTGCAGACGTCTTACATGGCGATAATGAGGGAGACTATAAATGGGGGTCTACAATGGACGTTCTTCTGGTTTCTCCTCTTCCATCACTCCTGGCTCGCTGGAAGCTTGTAGTCCTATTTACCATTAGTCTAAACCCTCTAATATCAGCAGTAATTGCTGCTACATGTGATTATTCATAGTAAGTAGGAGGTGCTAGATTACTGAGTTATTAACCCTTCCACTGCCAAAGACCTGTGTAATAATCTTACTGTCGATACCAGGACATAGGAGCAATAGTGAAGTCAGGACCAGAATGAGGCGTTAGTGCCTCCTTCTGTGTCTGTATGGAGGGAGGGAGGGGGAGATGACAGCAGGAAGATCACGCCCTGTCATCTTCCCCTCCTGTACAGCTACTGCTGACCACGTGTCCATGTTATCACCACCCCTCATACAGTTAGGGGGAGGAGGGGGTGTCGTGTACAGATATAGAGGGGGGGGGGTTCTTTCCTTTCTAATTAATGGGTGAACAGTTAAGAAATCCTCACATCTTTTACTTTTTAAGAAGTGTTGTGCAGAGTTTAACCACAAACATAATGTCCTAGATAGAAAGTAGATAATGCTGGCAAAAGACACAAGTCAGACTGTCTATCTATCTATCTATCTATCTCATATCTATCTCCTATCTATCTATCTATCTATCTATCTATCTATCTATCTATCTATCCATCTATCTCTATATCTATTTATTTTCCTTGCAAAAGGTCCTGTGATAGGACTGAACCATCACTTTTTGTATATGGAAGAATAAGTCACTTTTTTATTTATTGGACTTTTTGCTGTGACTGTTTTCATCTATGTATCTGTCTCCTATCTATCTTTTATGTTGGCAACTCATACATACCCACCACTATGCCACTATCTCAAGCGAGTATGAGTGCTGCCCCACTAATAGCCTGCCATGTTGTTCAATGATTTGGACCTTCTGACCTCCTCTTTTGTCCCTGCAGGCCACAGGCTGCACTGGAGGACATGTGCATGTAACCTAGCTCTTAAAAGGCCACTATACACTGCAGCAGCCATCTGACCCAGGTCAAAGTGAATGTTAATGCTGGGAGAGCAAAGGTTACCCCTTTAACCCAAAATATGTGCCTTTCTGCTCATTTATCCCCAGATTTGCCAAAATAATTAGTTGGCCCATTTGATATATTGGGTGCAACTTACAAGCAGCAGGCCAGTCTTAATAAATTGACCCCAAGGTGTGCAGTACAGGGATGATGGTGCAAAGTGTCATCTACCGTTCTCTTAGGGCCGGAACCCTGGATGTCTCGTCCATTCTCACCTTTATGTTTTCTTCAGTAACTCTCCCATTCCTCAGAATTCTCTAAATCTCCAATCTGTTACCGTCTACTATTTTCATGGAAACTCCTGAAAACACACGACTTGACGCAAGCGTATGACCTTCATCCTTACCTGCTCCCCACCAGTCCATGTCCTGCACATGTCCGGCTCCTGCGTATCCATCTTCTGGTCCCAGGCTTGTTTTCTTCCAGCCCAGCATAGGATTGGCCACATGCTCTGCTGCAGCCAATGACTGGTTTCAGTAGTGAGGTGCTGCTTGTGGACATGTCCCTGCTGAAGCCAGTCATCATCTGCAGAGAGTATACAACCATGTCCTGGCACAAGGGGAGCATATCTGTTGTGTGGCCTTCTATTGTCTGCATCCTCCCATCGACAGATGTTGTGATCTTCACATCTAGAGATGCAGCAACAACCATCGAGGGATCCCATATAACACAGGCAACGGGGATGAGGTAAGTACTGTCTGTATGAGGGTCCGAGGTATTGTGGGTGGGTTTTTAAGGTTTGGATAATCCTTTTAAAGCCAATCTCACCCATTAAAGCGAGGTGCAAAGCTGTGTAACACATCTAGTGATGATGTGGGAATCGCTCCTGAGCCTACGTCATCACAGCGCCATAATAGTACATGGCTGAACGTTAGCTGCCTTCCTGCTGCAACATACTATTATGGCTTCCAGAAAACCCTGAAGACACTACTGATCTTTAGCTGCTTACTTTTCACTCACTTATGTTCATATTTCTGCTGCGTTGTACGGAGTCTTTTAATGTTATAACTCCAAATGAATAATAAGTGGAGCTACAAGATATTTTATTATATCTTATGCATGGATCAGTAATGTTCATGTAAAAGCAAAGAGAAAAGGTCCTCATCAATGTGACGTTAAAGTCATCTGGCGACATCTTGTGAGCAATTATACTAATAGCATGTCACTAGAAAAATAATTCCAACAAGAGTTTATAAAAAGGGGCAACCATGTAGATGAGGAGATCTACTAAACAGTATAGAAGGCTTTAAAGATCTAATCAAATTAATAAGGAATATTTTCCTTTAATTCCCCCCAACCCAAAAACAGCATAGTGTCCCTGGTATCTAAAAAGGAAAATCAGAATCATATCTACTGTGCCAAGTATGACAAGTTCTCTTCTATACACACTATAAGAGATGACTAACTGATTGCTGGGCCCATCACTGATTCTGAGAATTAGGGTCATGTTTGTCTTATCTGATGTAGAAGCAGCATCCATTCTCTATGAGACTCCACAGAGAATGAATTTAAAATGCAAGGAGCAAGGAGCAAGGAGCATACTTGACATACTGCTCCATCAGTTTGGAAACTGAACCCGCATTCTCAGGATTGATGAGGGCCCCAGCTGTCAGACCACTAGCGATCAATTAGTTATCGCCTATCTGCAAACTTGGTGCCACCCCTTAAAGGTAAGGCAGAAGCAGGCTAAATGAGGATGATAAGGCATAAAACTAGCCACAGGTTTAAAATAAATATATAACAAACAAATTAACAAAAATGAGAATGAATTTCTAGAGGAGAAAAGTACTGAACTGGTGCACTGAAATGTGTGCATTTTAAATCAGTCCATAAGTGTTCTCCCAGGGACCCTTAATATTAGGCTATAGAGTTTGTTCAGCACGACTGCTGGCTGGAAAAATGATCTCCCAAATGAATCTTAGGAACCTTTACTGTATATTACAGTTTGATACTTTACACCACTGGAGTCTCCATCTGGATTAAGAAATGAATTCCCATCTTTGCTAATTTTTGAAATATTTATTATTTTTAACAGTACCTAGTTTCATACAGGGCTGCATCTGCCATGAGGTGAGATGATCATCCAGCCTTATAGGCAGCAGTCCCCTAGACTTGAAGCCTGTGAAGCAGTAGGAGCGTAACAAGCTGTGATGACATCACCATGACTTTGTATCAGGCTATCAGGTGGTACAATGACGTGATCACAAAGGTCTGACGCAGATGTTAGTGATCACATCATCACGCCACCTAAAATTCAGTTAATGAGGTTAAATATGTATGTAAGCAGGGAGAACTACAGGGATCATTATAATACAGGAGGCATTATAGAGGGCTTTATAAATACTGAGGGCCACTGTAGAGGGCCTGTAGAGGGCATTAGAACTACTGGAGACACTAAAGGGGCATTATAACCACTGGGGGCACTACGGGGGCCTTATTATTACCATGGGCTCTATAGAACCATTTGCAAACAACTGTTTCAACCGAAACACTCAGCCTAATGGTGTCTTGACATAGTAAATCGATATCAATAGTCATATTACTCACAATGCTTGAGTGGTGGGGGGAGATACAAGATAAACTCAAAACACTTGTTCTCCACATCTCTCACGCCAAGATAGCCCATCTAGTGGAAATGTCCCCAGTTGTCTGACGAATTGACAATACAGAACTCGATGCTGTGGGCTCAAAAGGGGAGCTTTATAGAGGCACCTTGTAACCACTGGGGGCACTATAGAGGGGTCTTATTTCTGTTAGGGTTATGGATCACCAAAATTAATTTTTAAGACTTGGTTCTACTTGGGAAGAAATCTCACATACACTTATTGAGATAAAACGATACATCTGCATACAGAGTAGGTTAAGAAGACAAGCAGACTGCAGAGAGCTGGGTGAGGAGTGAGAGGGTAGAATGGTAATGGTATTTGTCAAACAATAAACCCATGATGACAAAGACATATCATTATCATAACGTAGAGTATAGACATTAATAGTCACATTCATGACGTCATTGTAACATTATTATTTATTTACTGTGACATCAAAACCTTAATATGCAGATATGTGAGAACATTAAAACATCAGTATACATAAGAACAGTTACACTTTTTATACCTTGGTAAATTTTGATTTGTTAAAAGTTGTCTACCACGTTCCCTCACATATGAATCACTAATACATTCCCTTAGTTCTTATCCGTTACTGACCTTTAATCCCACTTCCTTTTAGCGCATCTTCTCTAAAAGTATCATACAAATATAAGGACTGACAACTAGACAATAATGGACACAACCATCAATAATGCCTTCAGACTAGAAACGTTCAGTAGAAGACATTCATCTGTGACTAGAAGTTCTACAACCCTTTATCTCCACTAACACCACATATCTAATCCCATATGAAGACATCCTATAATTAATTACCTCACTTTATACTTCACTTCAAGAACACAGTATACTTGAATAACAAAGCTATTGTCTCTACTTAGAAGACAACTGTCACAGAAGGAGGAGAAAGATGGGGACTTCTGGTGGCACTTCCAAAGGACAGGAGTATACCAAAGAAGTGTAAGAAGAAGGCTTCATTGGTGCAGTAGACTACACATTTTAAGTTTTTTACAGATCCTTTCATCAGGTAAGATACACCTCTACTTAACTCTTTGTGGTAGAAATTAAAAAAAAAGTATCCGACTAAGACAATTTGTACCGTGGCATAATGGTGGCATTAGTACTACTGGAGATACTGTGGAGGCATTATTATAGGGCACAATATGGAGGATGTTTCTATAAAGTAATTATTGCTATCATTACTGCTGTAGAGGGGATCATTCCTATTGAGTGCAGTCTTGGAGTACTGTTACTATGGGAGGACTATCTGACACTAATATTTTTTCAGCATAGTATTTTGGGGCCTAGGGGAGCACAGTAGGCACAATACTGGGGGGAGCAGCAGGATATCAGTGTTGGGACACCTAGAGGGGGAGGATGATGGAAAAGTGAGGAACCTTGAGAATTGGGAATGGGTGGAGGGCACCATTTCAATTTTCGCTTCAGGCAGCAGGAAGGCTAGGTGAAGTCCTCTGTTTCATACCTTCCACTACTGAATGTTACAGCTACGATGTTGGATGTAATCATACTGGTCGACTTAATCTTTTTTTTCTTTTCTTGGTACAATCTGTAATACTTCAGTGAGCCCAGTTGTCTGGACACCGAGAAGAATTTTTTTTCTCCTCTTTTTTTTGGAAAAATAATGTATCTGTGATATTCCCAGGTCATCTTCAATAATCATGAATATTAGATTAGTGTATTTATATATATATTTTTTTCAATTCATTTTTAATTTAAATATTTTTATGAAAATTACATTAGAACCTGTTTGAAAAGCTTGGGCTTGGCTAAAAGTAAGATGAAATGTATGAAGAACATGAAGTGATGTGTGTGCTTTATATGGACTGTGATTTTTTTTTTTTTTAGATTATTTAGACATATTAAAGATCTATTTGATATACTGTACTCTATATCTATCATCTATTTCATAGCTATGTACCCATCCATCTCTAGTTAGCTATATCCCAACTTCTGTCAAACACGGCAGAAGTTTGTTTCTCTGTGTAGTACTCTAGGATGTCCACAAGATGGCGCTGTGTCACTACATATCAGCATGTAACATGCGCTTACAATAATTCCTGCAGAATCACCTTCCTGTGGTATCTGCTTCACTGCAGGTGACGTCTGGTTTCTCTGTAACCTCTTTATATAAAACTTTTTTGTTTCTAACTGTAACTAGTGATGACCAAAGTTCTCAAAATTTTGATTTGTCTGCTTTGCCAAACTTTGACAAAAAATTTGATTTGTTACAACGTACTTCATCACTAATCACATTCCATTGTAGGTAGTAGGCACAATGACGGGGAGCGGTGATTGTGTGCCCCACCCCCACTCTTGACATTGAACCTCTCAGATGTTGCTTTCAATCTCATCATCGCATCTGAGAGTCACATTCAGGCCTTTCAGGGGTTAAAAAAAGTACACACACACTTTATCCATTTGATCGCATAGAGGCCTCTTGATTGAAAAAAAATGCACCAAATCTCTCAGGCACTGATGTGACTCTGTTATTGTGCTGGGTGGAGACAATGACATAATCACTGATGACATTGCCGCTTCCAGCCAGCAAGATGACGTGGTGATGTCACATATCAGCACACACAAGATTTATAGCATTTTCTTAAATCAATATGGCCATGATGTCCTCTCTACGCTCAAATGGATGAGGTGTGTATATATTTTTTTTCTTTGTTTACCGCCTTGTTAGGAAAAACTGATTAGTTAACACGAAGAGCGAGAAAATTTGAGTTTGGGACAAATCAAATTTTTCCTGAAATTCGGATCAAAGTCCATTTCTGATACTTTGATTTACTCAACACTCATTGTAACCATTTCCAGAAATAACAAGCAGTGTGATGTTACTGTCGCCATAGGCGTGTGTTTAACCCTTCGGTCTCAGGTTCTTATTTAATCCTCTAGTTTATAAGACGGATAGGTGATAGATTCTAGAACAACTAAGGTCTGAATGTTCATTTATATCAGTGCTCTTGTGGGGAGGTGATCCGGGAACAACAAGTCTCAGCAATCCAGGAATAGACAATAAGAAGATCAGAGACCAGGACAAGAGTCAGGAACAAAGAGACAATCAGAAAACGAGTCTGAACATCGAGAGACCAACCGCAAGTATATAATCAGCAAAAATTCTCAGACCAGGAAGTCGTATTAAAGGAGGAATACAATAACCCTGCAGAATCCGTCACATATATTAATATACTTAAACCCACCCACTGCCCCGAGACCACCCAGCCCTTCTATCTCATGTATGTAAATGTATACACAGGATCCAAGGAGCCTTACACTGAGGAGGACATAACAGTGAAGAACTTTTAATGATTTGCTGACTTTTTATAATTTTTGGTACTTTTTGTACAGGTGTGCGCATCTTATGGGGTCCAATTCTCACCTTTGCTCTAGGGCCCCATGATTTCTAGGTGCATCACTGATCTCACAGCATGAGACTAAGGCCCCATTCACATGACCGTGTGAATGGGGCCGTATCTATCTGCAAAATTGCGGGAATAGATGCGGCCCCATTCACCTCTTTTGAAGCATGTCCTATACTTGTCCGTGCGCATGGACAAGTATAGGCATTTTCAATGGGGCTGCACGGCGTGTGTTCTGAGCGCTGTGGAACACACGCCGCGCGGCCCCCGTATATTTGTGGGTCCGCAGTAATGCGGGCCCGCAAATATACGTTTGTGTGAATGGACCCTAAGGCCTCTTTCACATGAGCAAGTTTTCTGTCTGGCTGCAATACATAAAGAAAGCGCATAGCATGCAGACTGAATCCTGACCCACCCATCCATTTGTCACTCATCATTTTTATGTTTAAGAAAAATCCCAGCATATACCATATTCTGCATTTTTTTCAAGCAGCACTAGCTCCATAGAAGTTGTGAGAGATAGGTTTTTATATTTTTATAGGTTTATATATATTGTGTAAAGCCTGTACTACTTGTCTTTGACCACTAGATGGCAGCTAATTAGCTATGTGAGTCACGTGAACACTCTCTTTGTTTTAAGGTTTCAAGATAGCTGTAGGGGAGGTTGGAATGTTAATTTGCCTCTTTCAAATTAACCAATGAACTTAGTGTTGAAGTTCCTGAACTACACCCTTGTGTCAAAGAACCAATCACTCTGCTTAAGTAACGCCCCTTTTTGTCTATGTCATACCTACTATATAAGTGACTGTCTCTTTAATAAACTCTCTCTTGCTTGGGGGATGTGAAGTATTTTCCATGAAACCAACTTGTGTTTGTTTGGTATCATTGTGAAAGTGGTATGTGCACGTACTCATACTTCTAATGATTTGGCACCACACAAAGAAGAAGGTTATCGCGAGAATGGCGATTACAAATGGCGCCCAAGCAACGTGGGGCAGATCAGCTTGAATATCATCAATTCAACCGTTAAAGAAGAACTTGAGCAAAACCATCAGACGAGGTCACACGCTGCAGCAAGGTAAGAAAGTTTTATTTCTTACATACAGCTCCTCTGAGTTTTTGCACAAGTATATTCTCAGTGTTGGATTAGGTGGTATTCGCTGGGTTCAAATTACAGCTGATCTGTCCTTTGGAACGAAAGAACCCTATGAATTCCTTCTTTGTGTGGCTATCCCTTTCATTTCTGACGTACTGGGCAGAGCGGAAGCTTTAGTCAGCTGGTAGTTGTATCCTGTGACGTAGAGTTGGAACCCAGCCACGCCCTGACGAGGGTGTTGGAGGTTTGTCATGAGTTGTGACCAGGGGTCCTCATGATAGAAGTACGGGATTAACACCATTTGCATTAATATCTGGCATAAATGGAAGTTATTAAGACTCCGTGTGCCCATAGGAAAGGTGAATAAATATGGGATTAACACCATTTTTACATTAATATCTGGCGTAATTGGAAGTTATTCAGACTCCATGTCCCCATAGATGTAGGATTAATACTAATTTCATATTTAAGAAAAAATTAGAAGTTATTAAGACTTAGTGTCCCTACAATAGTCACCAGAGAATTGTGGGAGCGATAGTGGTAGTTATGGCTTGAACTGTGTGTTACTGTTATCTTCTTTGATTGAAGTACAGGAGTGATGCTATCAGTTAATTGCTTGAACTTAGTGTTACCACAGGAATGGGCAATTCAAATGTCACTGGATATAAAGAGGAGATGTTAACAGCTGCTCAGTTAATAGTTGAAAGAAAGGGGAAAAAAAAGGTTCAATAAGGAAATTGAAGGCATTCATGTGTTCATTAGGTATGCCAGAGAAGGGTAGATTAAATGAGGGATCATGAACAGTGTATTGAAGGAAAAGAGAAGTTGGTTGGAAGGAGAAATATAGGCTGGTGCAAAGTGGAGACATGGTTGATATTGTTTATGGAAGTGACTGATAGAAAGTTGAAGTAGGTTGAGAAAAATGGACAATATTTCTATTGCAAGATGGAGGATTTTGAATCCTGAGAGAACAATGAGGAAAAAAACCATGTGGCACCCATCCCCCTTCTGTCTCAATTTCTGTTACAACCCCTTTTGTGTCTTCTGTAACTTGTAGTTCTATAAGAACATCCTGTCCAACCC
>ONZH01027366.1:0-113970 GCA_900303285.1 Rhinella marina | reverse complement strand
TAGAGCAGTGACAAACTTACTCAAAATTTTGTCGATGTACAGGCCACAATGATGGGTAAGAGAACCCACACCCGAGACAATAGGACGACCCTTTAAGTTCTCCAGTCCCTTATGGACTTTTGGCAAAGCATAAAATGTGGCAATCGATGGAGCAGTTGGAAGTAAGAAATTAAATTCAGTCTCACTAATAACTTTATCCTTAAGGCCTCCATTAAGAATCTGTTGGAGTGAATTGAGAAAAGGGACAGTGGGGTCAGACATGAGAGTACGATAACTCTTAGTATCGCCTAACAAGTTCAAACACATTTTCACATATTTACCATGATCCAAAATCACGAAGTTGCCTCCTTTATTAGAAGGTTTCATAATTAACTCATGGTTCTGTTCAAGACTCCTCAGTGCGTGAAATTCCTGTCTGGAAAGATTCAAGTCGGAAGAAACAGGTACATCAATTTTGTCCAGTTCCGCAGTGGCTAGTTTCAAAAAGATGTCGATGTGCTCAGTGTTCACAGGTGGAGGTGTCTTTGTACTGGCCAGTCGAAGGTCTGTGGAGGGGCCATCCCCTGGTAACCGAGCACTCTCTTCCCAAAGATCCAAAAGGACCTTGAGATCTGGGAAGTCATCTGGGTGTATCCCAGACTTAAGACAAGAATCTCGATTAGTATGTTGATAAAATTTAAACCACTTAAGGCGTCTACAAAAGAGATTCAGATATTTAGTCCAAACAAAAGGATTAAAACTAGTGGTGGGTACAAACGATAAGCCCTTTTTTAGGACATGCATGTCAAGCTCACTCAAAGGAAACTTAGATAAATTGATTATTTGTAGGGCATCACTGGGCGCACATCTGGTTTCGGCCGATCCCTCAAATGATACGGTGTTGGGTTCGCCCCTAAAAAAGATTGCCCCTGTGATGGTACTTGTGCAGAGGATGGGGCGGCAGAGGATGACGAAGACCCAAAAGAAATATTGGGTCCTTGTCCAGTGTATGGACGATTCCATCCTTGCCACTTCTTATTACTCCTACAGGGTGTATTTTTAGGCCGGGATACAGTCGATTTATTTGAATCAGAGAAGTCAGAGGAAGAAACCTCTGATTCCGTCAGATTACTCTGTATATTGGGGAACGTGTAGGCCCTGTTTTCCTTGAAATCATTCAAGTCCCTAATAAACTGACGATGTTTACGTTCCTTGATCAGTAATTGATACTTCTCAACCGAAGTTTTTAGGGACTCCTCACGCTTATTGAACTCGGGGTCAGATTTGAATTTCAAAGCTGACTCAATAAGCCCTTTTAGCACAGCAGAAGATTTGTCAAAAGAGACCTTCTCCTCTTCTAACAAAAGATTCATCAGTCTGCTGGAACTTTGTGTCAACTCAAGTTCCCATTTAGTAGTCAATTGTGGTGAATTAATGCGTGGCGCTGGTTTAATTCGGATACGTAGTCCCTTAGGTACAATTTGGTGGGAAATATAACTCTCCAAAGATCTTATCTCCCACCAAGAGGAGCACTGGGGTGATCCACATCTGCCAGTGTTCCTGCTCACTTGATTATATAGGAAAAACAGCCGTGAGTTTAGGAAGAGGATACTTGAGCATGTCAATGACATCAAGAATGAACGCGACACCCCAGTAGCCAATCACTTTAATATCTGTCATGGGGGCGACCTTAGTACGGTGCATTTTTCTGCTCTACAGTTGGTGCCTCGGTCGCCCCGTAAAGGTGACTGGGATCGGAAGATTTTACAGAAAGAGACTGAATGGATTTACCACTTCCGGTCCCAGTCACCTGCAGGCCTCAATGAAAGGTTAACCTATACTTGTTTCATTGAATGAGCGGTTAACCTATTTTTGTTTCATTGAATGAGCTGCTATCTTACACTTGTTTCATAGAATGAGCGTTTTTTTGTTTTTTTTTTGTTCTTTATTCAGTACTCTGTGCCTTTGATGGCTTCATGTGTAGCCTGGTAGCGAATAAACTACCAAATTCAGTTTATGTGGGGAGTTTGCCCCATTGCATCTCATTGACTATCCATATGTATCTGGTCTATTGTTTTGTCATATCTTATTTCTTTTTTAAGTCCATCCCCTCCCACTTGTTATTTACTGCCACCCTTTCTTTGCATGTATTACTCCAGGTGCTGTGGAACGCATGTGCGTTCCACCTTATGCCCTTTCTGTTCTTCTGCGTTGTGGAACGCATTTGCGTTCCATTGCCGTCCCTCCGGCCTCTGGAGGCGGTTATTTCCGCTTCCGGTCTGTCATTTGGCTTTGGTGGAACGCACCTTCTTCCGGCGTGCGTTCCACCCAGCGCTCTGCCTCCGCCGGATGTAAGGCCGCACCGCTCTATTTAATCCCAGCGTGGCGGTAACATATTGTGCATACCGCCACCTGGGATGAGCGTGCATCACACTGTCACCAATGTAAGTGTTTGTTTTGTCCTTATTTTTCTCTGCATTTAGTTCAGTATTTTTGCTATACCACCTGTTTTGTTTTATCTATATCTATGTACATCTTTATTTTAGGTTCCATTTGTGGACCGCTTTATCGGGTCTGAGGTGGCAAGTATATGTCCCAGTTGGGAGTCTATTTTCTGGGGGTGTGCCTACTTTATCCAGTTCCCTGTTTGTATATTGTTCGTTTATTTCCCCCTGAGGAGCCCAGACGTGGGCGAAACGCGTTGGGGTTATTGTCTGTTTCTATTTATTGGGGTCATATCTCAATTCACCCCTAGTCCTGCAGTGTTTAGGGGTTTCTCTAGGGCCTGCAGGTTAGGTACGGGGACAGGGTACCCCCACCATTAGGAGGTATCCCTGGGCAAAGGGCCTACCCTAGGGCCTTACAGGGTCAGACTAGGGTCTTTGTTGGCTCCAGCGCATCTTTCCTTTATTTGCTCATCTTGTGGTACCGCATTATGACGGTCCTTTTAATGTATACCTATTAAAATACAAATGTTTTAGGAGTTCCATTTTGTGCTTTGTTATATATGTATTGGTGTCTCCAGAACGATTCATCTGGTTGTATCTTCCTATTTATTAGTGAGTTTTGTGACTGAAATTTATTTCTGCTTTTATTTTGTGCTCAGAAGTTAGACAAAGAATGTGTATATATATATATATTTTTTTTGCTAGTGATATACTTTCAGAGAAGAGGGAGATTCATTAATTGCATCACAGAATGCATCAATGTATGAACTGGAAAATAATGGCAGAACAGGTGCCAAATTTCTTACAATGGTGCACACGTCTTAAAATATTTGCCAAAACTTTCTTGGCAGGTTAGATACCTTTTCTAATGCTACCGCATGTGCACCACCATTTAGAGCCACAAAATAATTATTTTTAGTATATTTGGCACATTTTACAACTCCTGTATATGGACACCTACTCCACTGTTAGATGTCACCTTAGTGGAGCCAATTTGCCACAGAAAAAGTGATCAGAAGATTGCCCTAGTTGGCTTGTTGAATCTCCTGACTTTTGGTCCACCTCTGTTCTTGTGGCTCGGAACCCCTAAATTGTAGCCCTCTGCAATGCTACTCTATCGTAGTCTGAGGGAAAGAGAATGGTAGAGGGTATTACATATCAAGGTTTGGGTTGTGAAGTTTAGGTTGTTTTTGTTTTGCAAAACCCCACTTGGGCAGACTTGTGAGGAGAAGTCTACTTACCTAGTTCCCAGGCTACTGGCTCCATGCTCATGCTTCCCCCATATTGTTGGAGGGTCTAAACTGATAGGAGGCGGGGCAACAAAAGTAGGGGGAGGGGTCAGCAATACCCTAGTGCAAAATACCACATACCACAGTGCCGCACAATATATTGCCCCAAAAGCTGTCCCTCTCTGGTGGCCATCAAGAGAGGCCATTTTCTCTCCTCGTCTTCCAGTTGTCTCTTAAGATATGAATAAGGGCACTTAGGAGGTAAGAGGCGGGACATAGTTGAATTCAGTAGGACATTTGCAGTCGCTGACCGGGTACATGAGTACATGATTGTCAGAGTTAATTACCACTGATAACTTATTATGTACCCAGCTAGCAGCAGAGATGTGAGCTTGGGTGGCTCCCTGGGCATCGGCCCACCTGGAAATTTCCCTGTAAGGTCTGTGGCCAATCCGCCACTGTCTGTACCCAACGTCATCTTCCATTGCTATGGAGTCTTCTGGCTGTTCTATAATGTAGCTGGCTGGCCTTGTAATGAAGCCTTGAAACTGGTTCTGTTATGGAAGGAAGGTGGTTAACTATATTATACAGAAACTACGGCACATGAAATATTTTGCAAAAAGTGCAGAGAGTGCCATATGTTTCAGTTCATCTTTTCGTCTTTCCATTGGAGACATGCATCAACCTTTCTACACCTTGCACCTTTTAACAATATGTAAAATAAGATGGCACAGTCCCACAACAGCCCTATGCTTTAAACTTACACTATATGAAACTTATATTAAGGCTATGGCATGAGAACAGGAATGGGGTGTAATATGCTGACAAGTGAGCAGTTGTGTTCCAAATCGAGAGTGAGCTTATCCTTGTAGCTACTTGGATAACATTTGTTTGACTAATGGGGACTTGGCATTGAAACATTGTGAAGCATGGATCTAGGTTATGGTTCACTGCCTTGGCATTGAAAACATTTTGCCGTCCTGTTGACATTTGCACACGCTGCTTACAGTATTTCTTTTTACCAACTTGCATACTCAGACTACCACTGGTGTAAACATATGCCGTAGGAGTGCACGAATGCCTGATAAACCCTCATGGTGACAGAAGACCCTGTTCTTTTGCTGGGCAACATTGACGGACTTGTGTCTATGAGAGCAATTGGGACCAAAAACACCTGATCCTTATTAAACCATAAATAACTGCATGGAAGAAGGGAGATACGTCATATATGTCTACACACATAATTAGGCAGTGTGCCGTTGAATGTGGCTCATAAACCCTAACCTTGTCTCTGGTGTGTTGGCTTAACTGATAATAGACAAATTACCCATCTTCTTCTGCTTGCTGTGATCCCACTTTATTGTTAAGTGGCTTCAAAGCCAGACTAGTGTCCTTCACATGTCTAGAAATTCCAAGGTCCACAGGAGGATGTGCTTTTTCACGAATCTTGTCAAGAAAGATAAGTATCTGATGATTGCTGTGGTGCAGAAGGATCAGGGGAGCTTCAACATGTTGTTTGTTGCAGTAGAAGTTGCAAGATTTATCAGGTTGAAAAGAACAGTTGAGATAGGGCTGAATACTGGACAATTATTGGAAAATGAAATGTTTGTTATAAAACCCATTCCCGATAGTTGTCCCATTTAACTGTGCTGCTGATCACCAGACAAACTACTCCTTTGTCATGTGACCCATCATTTATGTAGCACATAAATTATTTGTTGGCAGCACATTGACTTTTTTAAATCTGTAGGGGGTAAATGATTACAGTAGTGATTGTTTATCCCCATACAGAGGGGATGATTGCTGCATGTAACTGTAGTTAACTCCTTAAAGGGGTTCTCCGGGCTTTTAATATTGATGTCCTATCATCATACAACTGATCGGTAGGGGGTGCTGGGTGTCGGACCCCCTCCAATCTGATATTGATTACCTATCCTGAGGATAGGTCATCAATATTAAAAGGCCTGAGAACCCCTTTAAGGACCACCCAATGTCATTTGTCGAGGGAGCAGAGGACTTCTGTGAGCTCTGCTCTAAGAATGAACTGTAACTCCAATCCCAATTGTTAACACTTTGACTGCAGCATGATCAAAAGGGATTTCCCCCCCTTATTGGGTCCCAGTGATCTGATCGGAAGCTGAGTAAACCCTCTGCAGTCAGCCCTGAGGTTCTAGAAAGAAGTCTAGTTATGTAAGTTAAGTAATCCCACTGTTAGCGCATACTAGGGTTGTTCTAACCACTGCCTGTGCCATAGAGACACAGAACATAATGTATTAGCATATAGGAGTATGTTAATATATTAAAAGTATAAAACAATTTTGTACAACAGTAATTGGGATTATAAAAAAAGTAATAAAATGTTATATTTAAAAAGCTCACAAACATAATAATAAATAAGCCATTATTTTTCATAAAATACGTTTTAGGCTGAGTTCACATCAGCGTTCAGCCTTTCCGTTCTCCCGCTCCTTTATAGGAGCAGGAGAATGGAAAGAACGGATTTGGCACATAACTAAGTCGAACAGAGCCTACGGACCCTATAATGCTCAGAGGAAGATTTTTGAAGCGGAGACAAAAGTTGTGCATGCAGGCCTTCACAGAACAGCTGTAGTTATACTGAGAATAAATTACACACAGGGGGACTTTATTTACTAATTAGATTACTTCTGAAGGCAATTGATCACACTGGATTTTATTTAGGGGCATCAGAGGACAGGGGGCTGAATACAAATGCAAGCCACACGTTTCAGATTTTTGTTTTCTGAAAAATTTTGAAAAGCATGTATCATTTTCTTTTCACTTCACACATACTTACTACTTTGTGTTGGTCTGTCACATAAAATCCCAATAAAATACATTTTACTTTGTGGGTATAACATGAAAAAAAGTTTGTACAGTACTTTTCAAGACACTGTTTATATACAGTGGGGAAAAAGGATTTAGTCAGCCACCAATTGTGCAAGTTCTCCCACTTAAAAAGATGAGGTCGGCCTGTAATTGACATCATAGGTAGACCTCAACTATGACAGACAAAATGAGAAAACAAATCCAGAAAATCACATTGTCTGATTTTTAAAGAATTTATTTGCAAATTATGGTGGAAAATAAGTATTTGGTCAATAACAAAAGTTCATCTCAATACTTTGTTATATATCCTTTGTTGGCAATGACAGAGGTCAAACGTTTTCTGTAAGTCTTCACAAGGTTGGCACACACTGTTGCTGGTATGTTGGCCCATTCCTCCATGCAGATCTCCTCTAGAGCAGTGATGTTGTGGGGCTGTCGCTGGGCAACACGGACTTTCAACTCCCTCCAAAGGTTTTCTATGAGGTTGAGATCTGCAGACTGGCGAGGCCACTCCAGGACCTTGAAATGCTTCTTACAAAGCCACTCCTTCGTTGCCCTGGCGGTGTGCTTGGGATCATTGTCATGCTGAAAGACCCAGCCAGGTTTCATCTTCAATCCCCTTGCTGATGGAAGGAAGTTTGCAGTCAAAATCTCACGATATCAGGCCCCATTCATTCTTTTATGTACACGGATCAGTCATCCTGGTCCCTTTGCAGAGAAACAGCCCCAAAACATGATGTTGCCACCCCCATGCTTCACAGTAGGTATGGTGTTCTTTGGATGCAACTCAGTATTCAGTCTCCTCCAAAGACGGTGAGTTGTGTTTCTACCAAACAGTTCTACTTTGGTTTCATCTGACCATATGACATTCTCCCAATACTCAAACTTCAGATGGCCCCGGATATGTACTGGCTTAAGCAGGGGGACACGTCTGGCACTGCAGGATCTGAGTCCCTGGCGGCGTAGTGTGTTACTGATGGTAGCCTTTGTTACATTGGTCCCAGCTTTCTGCAGGTCATTCACTAGGTCCCCCCGTGTGGTTCTGGGGATTTTTGCTCACAGTTCTTGTGATCATTTTGACCCCACAGGGTGAGATCTTGCGTGGAGCCCCTGATCGAGGGAGATTATCAGTGGTCTTGTATGTCTTCCATTTTCTAATTATTGCTCCCACAGTTGATTTCTTCACACCAAGCTGCTTGCCTATTGCAGATTCAGTCTTCCCAGCCTGGTGCAGGTCTACAATTTTGTTTCCCGGTGTCCTTCGACAGCTCTTTGGTCTTTGGAGTGAGACTGTTTGAGGTTGTGGACAGGTGTCTTTTAAACTGATAACAAGTTCAAACAGGTGCCATTACTACAGGTAATGATAATGAGTGGAGGACAGAGGAGCCTCTTAAAGAAGAAGTTACAGTCTGTGAGAGCCAGAAATCTTGCTTGTTTGTAGGTGACCAAATACTTATTTTCCACCAGAATTTGCAAATAAATTCTTTAAAAATCCAGATTTTCTGGATTTATTTTCTCATTTTGTCTATCATAGTTGAGGTCTACCTATGATGTCAATTACAGGCCTCTTTCATCTTTTTAAGTGGGAGAACTTGCTCAATTGGTGGCTGACTAAATCCTTTTTTCCCCACTGTACATACACATCTATAACAATATGAATAACAATATGACAATCTCCCATAAATGAGTGGAGACGGATGAAGGATATTTTCCTAAAAGTATCAGTGATATCCCATATATACCATGTCACTGCTGTAGCCAATCACTGGCCTCAGAAGTCATGTTCTGTATACTGATGAGACCAGTGATTGGCTGCATGGTGATGTGGTATATAGATGACATCACTGCTGCAGCCAATCATTGACCTCAGGAGTAACATTCTGTATACTAATAAGACCAGTGATTGGCTGCACAGTGATGTAGTATATAGATGACGTCATCGCTGCAGCCAGGAAGATGACGCCATTGCTGCAGGACCAGAGCATGATGCTGGAAAAGGCAGGCTACAAATGTGGCAAGTATGACTTCTTTTGTTATATTAACTATTTACTAGTTTTATTAGAACTTTGACATCACCTTTAAAAGCTTATATGAACATTAGTGAGAAAATAATAAGTCAAACAGATGGGACTTAAGCTTGAAGTCAATGTTGTAAGACAGCCACTCTTAGACATTACTATGGACAAATTATTCAGTTACTGTGGAAAACATTTTCACAGACCTATTATCAAAATGCAGCCATACAATCCAGGAGTTGATGTGTTAGATAAAGTATTTGGCGATGACTACAATACCTGAAGTCCTGAGGTGTTCAGGAACTGGTCCAGTTGGCTAAGGG
Organism: Rhinella marina; assembly: GCA_900303285.1. Lineage (NCBI taxonomy): Eukaryota > Metazoa > Chordata > Amphibia > Anura > Bufonidae > Rhinella > Rhinella marina. The sequence continues at coordinate 105,130 of ONZH01027366.1, read as the reverse complement.
ATGGAAAATGTAAATCTGACTTATGCGTCAGTTAATTTATTTGTTGAGCCTGTTAAACTGGCTTATAGAAATAAATCAGTTTTATCTGTGCCTATATATCTGAAAGGAAAATTAAATGCATATGATGGTTTATATTGTATGTGACCTGGACAACAGTAGAGAAACAAAATAATGTCTAATGTGAGGAGCACAGAAGTACTGATATAATGAAGACTGGCTTGCATCAAAAGTATTAGACACAATTATACTGTAATCATGAAAGATCACTAGCAGTTCACCGATATGATATAAATATTGAAATGCTTCGCTCAGAGATCCAAAAATGGTATCCAAAGCCAAGGGTGATTTCAAAGTGTCCACCATTGCTGTGTGAGAACCACCAGTAGAGCACAAGCAAGAGCTTATATGCCATAGAGGCGACCCTTGCAGTTGCCACAGGGTTCCTGGAGAGAGGGTTTAAGTCCTGGGTAAACCCATGCCCCTTTAAGTGGCAAGAACCTATGAAGGATTGGCTTGTCCAGAGGGACTTCATAGTTAGCAGATAACAAAGTTTAGAATTGTCCCAAAGGTCATAGAAAGGGTGCAGTGGACCAGACACTATGCCCTTCTGTTCTTGATGGCCAATGCTAGCACCATAATGTGGGGCCCAATTTAATTATGGGTCCACTTTTTTTGTACAGTATATATGTCAAATACAGATACTGCTTGTTTAACCCTCGGGCTAGGTTCATAGAATCCTGGTGCTATTGACTTCTGTTGTACAAAATATAGGAACAATTTTTGCTGTGTCCTTTTTTAGCATCTTTGACTATTGTGATCTACCTGTGCATTAGAGGTGGCCAGGATTTGTATGCAGAGGGCTCAAAAGCTGATCTGCTCGGCAGGTGCCATCTGTGTTGCACAGCTGACATCCACCAGCAATGGCCAAGATCAGAGACAACTCTGATCTTGGCTGTTTAACCCCAGCATCAATAGCAAACCTCGTATCTAAGTGGTTAGACAGAGGGACCTCTCTCTTCTGTACATACCCCTCCACAATGCCGTCACTAGTTTCCAATCTATTGTGATAGAAGCAGGATACTAGTAAAAGCCCCCAGGCCTGCTATTACATTAGTTCTCTAAAGCTTGGTCATAGGGCCAGATAGGTCCAAAACATATAGGGGTATTGATCAAGGAGTTGTAACCATTCACATGATATGCCCACGTGGGAGGTGGAGAGGAGGATGGAAGTGGTAGATGTGGCCTAGATAGTGGTTGTAATTGTCCTCTCCACTTTCTGAAAATGGAGCATGGTAGGGGGGGTAAATGTGCTGAGGCCAATTGTGCCCTCAACACATTTATCATCAATTACAGCAGTTTTCTGGCATAAATGATGACTGAAAGCTTCGCCAGCCATGGACTGGCATAGATTTAATATTAGGCGTACGGACTGCTGGACGATGAGCCTAATTTAGGAGGAGATCTGCGCCTTGTGGTGTGTCCCTGTACAGTCTGACACCAGCAGCACTGATTGGACAGAGTCAGACACACTCGCTACTAGTAATACTCAGTAGTACCTTTATTGCAGACTGCTGGCGATAAGACAAGAATGGCACAACACAGGGTCATAAGAATAGATGCTCCCGAATTATTTTTACATGGGGAATGCAAGCAATTACGAAAGCTGACATGTCTGGAGAGGTGACAGCTCCTCTTTAAGAGCCCTGTGCCGAAGTACTTAATACTAAGACTGTAGCCTGTAATGTCAGTCTTAGTATATCTGCCCCTATGTTCTTACGTTATAGAGTTTGTAGGGTGCAGATTTTCTGAAATTATTGTATGTGACAAGTGCCCCAATATACAGCTGACAAATGGCGTTCGGCTGTCAAGACTAAAGTAACTGCTAGCGGAGCATAGCTGCAGTCAATGGATGTAGAAATAATGCACAGGTAAATACAGGTCCCCGAGAGCAAGAGAAACATACAGAGGTGTCCTGATTGAAGGATGAATGAAGACAACCTCTTTAACTGCAGTTGTTACTGGAACCTGCTGGACCCAATCAATGCGCTCTTTATAAACCAATTAGAGACAAAAGATTAAACATTTAGATGAATATAAAGGTTTTGTTTGCTGATCTATTTTAATATAAAAATAAATGAAATCCATCAGGCATTCTCAAATATATACTTTCCAGCATCTGGCATCATAGCATGTGCCAGGACGTATTAAATATTATGTTAAATAGATTACATTATAAATACAGTGATTAATATGTGCCATGTTATAATAACAGAAACCTAATATTTATACAAAGTGGGTAACAGAAAATGAAAGAATGAGCATTTTCCCCTTTGAATTCCTAAAAGGGCCGTAAGAACATTGCATGATCCTCCTGCTATTAGTCACCAGCTCAGAACAAGGTCAGACATAACATTTATCATCAGAAAAATCAGTTTATCAGCACCCTGTTGCACAGGACTGGAGATTTGGTCACGCTGGATTCGCTTTTCAAACACCGTGACGAGAGGCACCTAATCACAACAGACATTAATATTTGCAGTGCATAACTTAAACTATCCTTACAAAAATAATTGTCAAAATCTTTCTCGAAAAAAAAAAGAATCCTGTTGAATTCAGCAGCTTTCCGCTGTCAGGCATTTGGATGAAATCATTGCTTTAGTCAAATAAACAGAGATACATGCAGATCTCAGCTCTGGGAGTGTAATTACACAATCGTTTTTGTCTCTAACGCACATGAACTAGTATAAAAAGCTAATAGAAAATATTATTCTTATGATGTTAATTTATTGCAAAATGTTCAATTCTCCTTGGACTGTGATTATTCGTATCCATTTATTAAAAAAATGTTTTCAGAATTAAACTGAATTTCTTGGTGATTAAGAGCCGTGTAAGCTCCAGGATGTGTTATTTAAGTTGAGCCAAAAATTACTGACCATTACGCCATCAATCTTCCAGTAGGAATGGATCGCGAGGCTAATTTTGATTTACTATGTGGTTCAAGATCAAATATTTACAGGATCATTTTTTGAACTTGCTTATTCTAAAAAGGAAAAATAAACTTTCAGAAAACTTAGGGTGGAGGTCCCCAACCCTCCATGTGGCTCCTTAGATGTGGGCATCTGTTACATCGGTGGCCAGTGCCCACTGCCGCTCCACTCTCTTGGGCAGGCATGGACACTGCTCCACTTACCCTCATGCTCTTCCTTTAGCGGCTAGGACCCTCAGGTCTTCCGTAGACTCTTTATAGTGGGCCTGGCCATAGGAGTCATCTTTCCTAACAGGCCTCAGACTGTTTATTCTGGCTAGAACTCTTACTTCTGCCCACAGGGCATGTACATGTTGTCCCTCTGGTTTTTACACCCTGATTCCCCGAAAAAGTGTGCTGTATCCATTTGTCTGCCTGTGTACCAACTTCTACCTGTTTACTGGATTCTGACCCTCCACTGCCTGACTTGACCTGTGCTTGACCTTTATATTGACTCTTTGGCACCTGCTCATACACTGCCTGCCCTGACCTCAGTGTGTCCATGACTTCAATTTTGACAGATCCATCAGTGCTCCTCACCGATATTTCTAATCACTGTGAGCCAGCTGCGGACCACATAGTGACTAATCCTGGACATAGTGGCCTTGTGGGTCCCCTGCAGTGAAGTCCAGATCCCGGTATAGAGGGTTAAAGATTGATTATCAGGGGACTGTCAGGATAACGCCTTTAGGATTAGCCCAAAGTCAAATCTGTTAGGTGACACAGTGGTTCCACACCCACTGCCGTAACAGCATCCACAGATAATATTGCGCCCTGTGGTAACAGGGATGTCAGTAAACTCTGGAACTAAGGTCTACTAATGTCATGTCTTTAGTATACTTGCTATGCAGCATTTCTTAAAGAGGAAATGTTTCCTCTTCTGCCATATCTATTGTAGTAAACGCATGTATTCCCCATAAAATAACAATTCTGGAGTGTCTTGTCTTAGAACTTTGTGTTGTCCTATTCCTTTGTTACTACTCTTGGATACTTATGAAGAAATTTCTATTTGGGCATTACTATTCCCCTTTGGAATACAAGTACTTACTAAATCAGATGTGTCAGGAGAGCTGACAGATCCTGTTTACACCACCCACCATATCTTAATGCAAGTTACACAAGCTGAGGAACAGCCAATTATCAGGAAGGAAGCGTTTCTTCTTGACAGCCGGCTGCTAGTTCAGTAGAGGTGAAGCACTGCATTTACAGGCAGCGATCACCTCTACAGTATGAGAACAAGCGATCGGTACTGCAATCGCTCATCCTCATTCAACTGCATTGTTTCTGGGCAGCAGAGTACTGTTTAGACTGTATGATCTACTGGCCAGAAATAATTTACTTGCTTGCGTGAACGACATTTTCACCTGATGAACTAGCGTTTTGCTAGTTCGTTGGGTGATCTGAACATTCATCCCCGATAATCTGCCTGACAATTGGGCCATGTAATTGGCCATATTTAATATATGTATCTTCAGAGTTCATACCATAGGTATATTCAGTTGGTTGCCCTACAAGATATACTACACCCACGATTCAGATTTTTGCACCTAACTGCTTATTGTGGTTTTACTCAGGAAAGCTGCAGATGGTCTAAGGTCTATAAATCAAGTCTATCGACCGCCTACAGCTCTTTTGAAGCTTTGACAAACAGTGCAGGCCTCATTGCCTGGAAATTGAGCTGTAATATCTTTTAGTCCTGCAGTCTTAACCATGACACCTTGGTGGTTCAGTAGATGTGAATGCAAGTACACCAATGTAAGTAAAGCTTGCAATGAACTGCTGGACCTTCAACCTTGCACTTTCTATATCCAAGAATACCATGACTGTTAGCTTTGTCTGGCCTTCTTTGTTTAGGTATTTGTGGTACCTACTCAGAGTCATACCAATCATGAAAAGTGGGGCCTGAAGCATACTTGAGTTGAGTTCTTCTTTCGATAAGTCCCACAACAGTCGAAAGCTACCATACATTTATTCCAATTTCATGTCACTTCAGACTTTTGTCAAAAACACTAAAATATTATAGCCAAAATCTCAAACTTTCTAAAAATCTGAAAACATTTTTCACTTACTAGTACTGTATATACAATATATCACCTACTGTAACTAACATGTCACTGTGTATTCTTACAGTCACTAGAACAAGTATAACGTTCTTGATGCTGCTGTTACAATGATGCTCCCCATACTTGGGAGGTCACACACTATAAAGCAAAGCAGCAGATGCATTGCAACACACAAGTCTGTAATCTAGTGAGTGGAACATGATTAATTGCATGACTGCTTTGTTCTAGAAGTGTAGACATATTGGATGGATCAGATAAATCTTAGTGTGGAAATATTCCTACTTACGCTCTTTGAAAACATGAAATCTTCTCCTGATCGCTACTAGGTTGAGTAATAAACTTCATTTATAGTATCCCATGTCCTTATATTCATCCAGTTCCAGTCTATAGGTAAAATTATTCCAAGGTGCTGAGGATTCTTTGAATAAATCTGGACAAGATATAAATGACACATGATCTACTAAAGTATCATCCATGATCATACGTTTTAAAGCAGACTACAGGCATACAATATCTGTCGGCTGAGGATTTGTTTGGCAGACTGCTGTCTTCCCCAATTTATCCATGAACATGTCCCTCATTCTTCTGAATGGGCATGAAGCATTAAAGGGGTATTCCCATCTCACAAATGTAGTTTATACAGTTAGATATAGACATACCAATATTATAACTAATAGAATGTATTTATATAAAATGTACCGTTTAGAAGATTTCCCTATTTGTATATCCATTGTCCCACACACATCAGTCAGGCCGTTGCCCCTGGTTACGGGCACCGCAGCCATGTAGTAGTGGTGGTCAGCTTGCTCCTTTTCAAACGGTCTCTGAGGTAACTGCTGTATTGTGAACGCACATTGCATGAGCATGCGGAGACACATCTTAGGGTACTTTCACATCTGCGTTTTGGATGCTACCAGTCCAAAATGCAATGATCAGGATCCGTCCAAAACGCAGACTTTATAAACGGATCCTGTTCCATAGAGATGAATTGATCTCGGAACAGGATCTGTTTCTCTGTGTTTTGGCAGACAAAATGCTACAACCCTAAGATATGTCTCCGCATGCTCATGCAATGTGCGTTCACAATACAGCAGTTACCTCAGAGCGGGTTTGAATAAGAATAAGCCGGCCACCACTACCACATGGCTGCGGTGGCCATAACCAGGGGCAACGGCCTGACTGATGTGTGTAGGACAATGGATATACAAATAGGCAAATCTTCTAAACGGTACATTTTATATAAATACATTCTACTAGTAATAATATTGGTATGGCTATATCTAACTATACAAACTACATTTGTGAGATAGGAATACCCCTTTAAAGCCATGTGCCTGCCAAGCACTCATATGCCATCTTTTCTCAAGAAAAATAATAAGTACCTATAGACAAAAGATGTTTGTGGACTGGGCTGGCCATCTATCCAACGTATATCAGAGTGTTCAAACCTTCCCCTAATGGTAGATCTCAAGGGAAAAAAGAACTGGGCATGTTGGACGTATACATTTGTTCTCACAGGAGATAAACCACCTCCAGAGACATCTGGCAGAAGCCCATTCCTCTCCAGACTGAAAACATGTTCACACTGGCAGAAATAGCTGTTGGTCAGCCAAAAGCTATAGTATCTGGATGGGGAGCTTAAGATGGGCCTTAAATTAAAGATATCCAGGTTCTTTTAATGTCAGACACTGGGAAACAAGTGGCCTGTCCACATGGACATAAGATATCAGAGGAAATTCACCAGTATCACAAGTATCTCATGCCTATTATCAGCTTAAAGGGGTATTCTGTTAATTTGAAGTTATCCCTTATCCTCAGGATACAAGATAAATATTACATTGGTGGGGGTCCTTCTGCTGGGGCTCCACTGATCACAAAAAAATGGGGACCCTATACCTTACAAGGGCCCTTAAAATGAATAGAGCCGTGAGCTGATCATGTGCCCATCCGCTTTATTGGAACTGGTGTAAACATCTTAGCACTGTACTCAGCTATCTCCAGCAATCTTATATAGATCAGTGGAGCAGCAGGAGTGGCAGTGTGCATGCTTGACCAGTGCACCGTTAATTTTGCGGGGCCCCACAGGTTACAGGGTCTCCATTCTTGTGAACCCTACCAATCTAATAGTTATTCAATAGGCCTTGATAATTACAAATTATTGGACTACCCCTTTAAAACATTAGATTTGAGGACAATGTATTGTCTGCCATGGCTTCCAAATCTTGTCTAATGGTAGAAAAGCAGTGGAAAAATATATGCAGATTGAATACTTACTAAGAGAATTTTCTATTTATGGGAATCGTCTTGACAACCAATATGGCCAGGCCACCATTATAGATCTTCTTATAGAGCTTTCCCAGACTGATTAATTAGGTAGTGATAAATGTATCACTCCCACATCACCACATAACTAGGCAGATTTTAGATGTTACATTCTGGGAATAGCAGGGGGCATATTTGTGGAGCTGTGTAGTCAAATTGCTTTTCACACAGTTTTCTAACGACATATAACTAAAAAGGGGCAAGTAGAATATGAACAGTACTGCACACGAGACAACAAGGCACAGATTATATTTGTTGTTTAAATTATTTAATTTTAGGGGTACATGGTCTAAATTTCTAGTAATTTTTCTGTAAAATCAGAGATGATCTTCAGGCTACTTTGTGGCAAGTAGATAGATGCCTATACCATATATAAATGTAGAAAGGAATGGGTTTTTATTGATGCTCAATTCGAATTCAGTCCAGAAATATTATATTTTATGTGTCTCCCACTGTATTTAATGATCTAGAGATATACTTGCTCCTCAGGAATGTGAATATTTATGCTACAGGCTGGATTATTATATAAGAAGTTAATCTTACTGGCAGAGAACACCCAATTCTGTCACTTCAAAGGGACATTTTACCTACAATGGCATTGGCAAGAGGCTGCAAAGAGCAACATGACTCAAAAATTGACAAACTGTAACTCTATTGCCAGAAATAGTTGAACTATTCCCACCAAGTTTTTAAAGGGAACGATTCTCTTCTATTCTCTAGACACAGAGCATGCTTTACCCTGTACTGACTTGTAACAATACATCTAGATGTTTAGGTTGGTTAGATGCTTAGTTTTGTTTACCACCTTCTAAAAATCTATACTAGTATGTTCACACAGAAATTTCAAATACATGGATCAAATCCCAATCCCAAGGCAAATGGGACAGTCCCAGATATATCTGCAACAAAACTGCATCAGATGAACATATACTGCACGGTTGGATTGGTCGACCAGAGAAGCATTGACTGAAGTCCCTTGAGCCCACCAGGAGAAATGATTGTGAGAAGCCCATCCTACTATGTGTAAATAGGACCTCAAGAGCCTATTTATTAGGGGTCCATTATTGACAGAGCTTGAGTCCACCGGAGGAGCCTCTGGTGCCCTGGTGGACCAGTCCAATCCTGCACCAGAGTACCAGATGACCCTTCGGTAGGCCCAAGCTCTAACACAATAATGGATCCCTAATAGAACAGAGCACCTGAGGTCTAACAGAAGACAATTTCATTTGGAGCCGGCCTCAGAACCTTTAACCACCAGATATCCCATTAAGCCTGGATACAGAGGGTGGGACCTCATTTTGGTGGGCCCAAGGAGCTTCAGTCTGGAGCTGATACCCCAACTAGCACTTATGGATTTCTGGTCAAGCTATTTCTTGTAACATATTAATAGTCAGGAAGAGTTACAGATATACCTTTCCACTATGCGTATGTGAATTAACAAGTGTGCAAATATTAGCCCCACAAAAAGGAGGTAAGCCACACTATTTTGTGGGAAGTCCAAAAAAATTGCGGTCTGCTTACTTGAGGTAGACTTGTTTCTAGGGGCGCACCTACAGGGGGGGTCCAGCGGGTCTGGACCCCCCCTAGAACCATAAAGAAATTTTTTTTTTTTTTTTAATACCTCAGGGCCGCACCGCAATCGCCACAGGCGGCGCGGCCCTGGTTCGTTTTGCGGGCGGCAGCAGCGCTAAAGAGGAGAGGGGAGAGAGGTTTTTCTCCTACCTCTCCTCTGCGCTGCTGTAATGTCGTATCTGATTGGTGGAGAAGCAGAGGGCGGAAGCTGCTTCTCCACCAATCATTTCAAGCCCCCGCTCCAGAGCCCCATGTGACTGGCTGCCCGGCCAGTCCTTCCACCGGGCAGAACAGCCATCCAGCCGGACCTTGCTCCCGCCGGAACCTCCTGCTGCAGCAAGAGAAAATGGTGAGTCTGTGCCCCCCCTGCCTTGTATTGTGCCCCCCCTGCCTTGTATTGTGCCCCCTGCCCTGTATTGTGCCCCCCCGCCCTGTATTGTGCCTCCCCCGCCCTGTATAGTGCCCCCTCCTGCCCTGTATTGTGCCCCCTCCTGCCCTGTATTGGTGCCCCCCCCTGCCCTGTATTGTGCCCCCCTGCCCTGTATTGTGCCCCCCCTGCCCTGTATTGTGCCCCCCCTGCAATGTATTGTGCCTCCCTGCCCTGTATTGTGCCTCCCTGCCCTGTATTGTGCCTCCCTGCCCTGTACCGTGCCTCCCTGCCCTGTATTGTGCCCCCCTGCCCTGTATTGTGCCCCCCCTGCCCTGTACCGTGCTGCTCTGTACCGTGTCGCCCCGGCCCTGTATTGTGCCCCCCCTGCCCTGTACCGTGCCGCCCTGCCCTGTACTGTGCCCTTGTCTTTTACCATGCCTCCTGTACCGTGCCCTGTACTAGGGTTGCACGATATATCGAAAACTCGGTACGGTTTCGGTACCTAGTGTGGTACCGAAGCTCGATACCGAGTTTTCTTGCCGTCCGATACTTAGAACATGGCGTGCGCATCACTTTGATGCGGTTGCCATGTTCTAATATCTGCCGCGCTGCCAGGGGCCCCGCGCCCCCCTCAGATCAGCCCACCCAGGTCCCAGCCACTTAAAAAAAAATCATACTTACCTGTTCTGGCCGCCGCTGTCCTCACTGGTTCCACGCTCCACCTTCTTCCCTGGCACGCACTATGACCTGACGCTATGACCTGACGCAGCGTCAGGTCATAGTGAGCGCCGGCAGGCAAGAGAGTGGATCGGGGAACCTGAGGACAGCGGCGGTCAGAACAGGTAAGTATGATTTTTTAAAGTGGCTGGGTGGGCTGATCTTAGGTCTGAGGGGGGCACAAGACGCTGACCTGAGATCTGATGGGGCACATTGTGTTGATCTGAGGGGGGGCCACAAGACGCTGACCTGAGGTCTGATGGGGGCACATGGGGGCACATGGTGTTAATCTGAGGTCTGATGGGGGCACAAGACGCTGGTCTGATGGGGGCACAAGACGCTGACCTGAGGTCTGATGGGGGGCACAAGACGCTGACCTGAGCTCTGATGGGGGCACAAGACGCTGACCTGAGCTCTGATGGGGGCACAAGACGCTGACCTGAGGTCGGATAGAGCCACAAGACGCTGACCTGAGCTTTGATGGGGGCACATTGTGTTGATCTGAGGTCTGATGGGGGCACAGACGCTGATCTGAGGTCTGATGGGGGCACAAGACGCTGATCTGAGGTCTGATGGGGGCACAAGACGCTGATCTGAGGTCTGATGGGGACACAAGACGCTGATCTGAGGTCTGATGGGGACACAAGACGCTGACCTGAGATCTGATGGGGGCACATTGTGTTGATCTGAGGTCTGATGGGGGCGCAAGACGCTCATCTGAGGTCTGATGGGGGCACAATGTGTTGATCTGAGATTTATTATCCCTGTACAGTGACATCACTGTGTTTATTAGCCCTGTACGGTGACATCACTGTGTTTATTATCCCTGTACGGTGACATCACTGTGTTTATTATCCCTGTACAGTGACATCAATGTGTTTATTATCCCTGTACAGTGACATCACAGTGTTTATTATCCCTGTACAGTGACATCTCTGTGTTTATTATCCCTGTACAGTGACATCGCTGTGTGTATTATCCCAGTGCAGGAAGAGGTAAGTGGTCTGTGTTTGTGTGTTTGTTTTCTATTTTTCAGGGTCGTGAATGCAGAGGACTACGTCGGATTCGGTGGACTACGTCGGACCAGCTTTTTTTTTTTTTTTAATAAAATGGTCAAACAGGGGTCTGGGGAGTGTTTATTTCAATAAAATGTTTTATACTTGTGTGTGTGTATTTTTTTACAATACTACAGTTTTAGTAATTACGGCTATCTACAGATGGCCCTGATTACTAATACTGGGCTTAGTGCTTGCCGGTATGGCAGGCCAGCACTAACCCCAACACCTATTACCTCGGCACCCACCGCCACCAGGGGTGCCGGGAAGAGCCGGGTACCCGCAGGACCGGACCTTCTAAATTGAGGGTCTGGCTCTGGGGCGGCTGCAGGCTGGTACCATTAGGCTGGGAAGGGCCAATAACCATGTCCCTTCCCACCCTGGTAGTGCCAGGCTGCCGCTGCTGGTTGTATCTGGCTGGTGAAGGAAAAAAGGGGGGACCCCATGCCATTTTTTTTTCAAAAATTTCATTATTTTAAAAAAAATGGCATGGGGTCCCCCCCTTTTTTCCTTCACCAGCCAGATACAACCAGCAGCGGCAGCCTGGCACTACCAGGGTGGGAAGGGACAGGGTTATTGGCCCTTCCCAGCCTAATGGTACTAGCCTGCAGCCACCCCAGAGCCAGACCCTCAATTTAGAAGGTCCGGTCCTGCGGGTACCCGGCTCTTCCCGGCACCCCTGGTGGTGGTGGGTGCCGAGGTAATAGATGTTGGGGTTAGTGCTGGCCTGCCATACCGGCAAGCACTAAGCCCAGTATTAGTAATCAGGGCCGTCTATACAGTCATGGCCAAAAGTTTTGAGAATGATACAAATATTAATTTTTACAAAGTCTACTGCTTCAGTTTTTATAATGGCAATTTGCATATACTCCAGAATGTTATAAAGAGTGATCAGCTTAACAGCAATTACTTGCAAAGTCAATATTTGCCTAGAAAATGAACTTTATCCCCCAAAACACATTTCAACATCATTGCAGCCCTGCCTTAAAAGGACCAGCTAACATTGTTTCAGTGATTGCTCCATTAACACAGGTGTGGGTGTTGATGAGGATAGGGCTGGAGATCAATCTGTCATGATTAAGTAAGAATGACACCACTGGACACTTTAAAAGGAGGCTGGTGCTTGGCATCATTGTTTCTCTTCTGTTAACCATGGTTATCTCTAAAGAAACACATGCAGTCATCATTGTACTGCACAAAAATGGCCTAACAGGGAAGAGTATCGCATCTAGAAAGATTGCACCTCAGTCAACAATCTATCGCATCATCAAGAACTTCAAGGAGAGAGGTTCCATTGTTGCCAAAAAGGCTCCAGGGCGCCCAAGAAAGACCAGCAAGCGCCAGGACCGTCTCTTAAAAGTGTTTCAGCTGCGGGATCGGGCTACCAGCAGTGCAGAGCTTGCTCAGGAATGGCAGCAGGCAGGTGTGAGTGCATCTGCACGCACTGTGAGGCGGAGACTCTTGGAGCAAGGCCTGGTCTCAAGGAGGGCAGCAAAGAAGCCACTTCTCTCCAGAAAAAAACATCAGGGACAGACTGATATTCTGCAAAAGGTACAGGGAGTGGACTGCTGAGGACTGGGGTAAAGTCATTTTCTCTGATGAATCCCCTTTTCGATTGTTTGGGACATCTGGAAAACAGCTTATTCGGAGAAGACGAGGTGAACGCTACCACCAGTCTTCTCTCATGCCAACTGTAAAGCATCCTGAAACCATTCATGTGTGGGGTTGCTTCTCAGCCAAGGGAATCGGCTCTCTCACAGTCTTGCCTAAAAACACAGCCATGAATAAAGAATGGTACCAGAATGTCCTCCGAGAGCAACTTCTCCCAACCGTCCAAGAGCAGTTTGGCGATCAACAATGCCTTTTCCAGCATGATGGAGCACCTTGCCATAAAGTAAAGGTGATAACTAAATGGCTCAGGGAAGAAAACATAGAGATTTTGGGTCCATGGCCTGGAAACTCCCCAGACCTTAATCCCATTGAGAACTTGTGGTCAATCATCAAGAGACGGGTGGACAAACAAAAACCTACAAATTCTGACAAAATGCAAGCATTGATTGTGCAAGAATGGACTGCTATCAGTCAGGATTTGGTCCAGAAGTTGATTGAGAGCATGCCAGGGAGAATTGCAGAGGTCCTGAAGAAGAAGGGTCAACACTGCAAATATTGACTTGCTGCATTAACTCATTCTAACTGTCAATATAAGCTTTTGTTACTCATAATATGATTGCAATTATATTTGTGTATGTGATAAAAACATACATAAAAACCAGAGGGCAGCAGATCATGTGAAAATATAATATTTGTGTCATTCTCAAAACTTTTGGCCATGACTGTAGATAGCTGTGATTACTAAAACTGTAGTATTGTAAAAAAAAAATACACACACACAAGTATAAAACATTTTATTGAAATAAACACTCCCCCAGACCCCTGTTTGACCATTTTATGAAAAAAAAAAAAAAGCTGGTCCGACGTAGTCCACCGAATCCGACGTAGTCCTCTGCATTCACGACCCTGAAAAATAGAAAACAAACACACAAACACAGACCACTTACCTCTTCCTGCAGTGGGATAATACACACAGCGATGTCACTGTACAGGGATAATAAACACAGCGATGTCACAGTACAGGGATAATAAACACAGTGATGTCACTGTACAGGGATAATAAACACAGCGATGTCACAGTACAGGGATAATAAACACAGTGATGTCGCAGTACAGAGATAATAAACACAGTGATGTCACAGTCCAGGGATAATAAAAACAGTGATGTCACCGTACAGAGATAATAAACACAGTGATGTCACAGTACAGAGATAATAAACACAGCGATGTCACAGTACAGGGATAATAAACACAGTGATGTCACTGTACAGGGATAATACACACAGTGATGTCACAGTACAGAGATAATAAACACAGTGATGTCACAGTACAGGGATAATAAACACAGTGATGTCACAGTACAGGGATAATAAACACAGTGATGTCACCGTACAGGGATAATAAACACAGCGATGTCACTGTACAGGGATAATAAACACAGTGATGTCACAGTACAGAGATAATAAACACAGCGATGTCACTGTACAGGGATAATAAACACAGTGATGTCACAGTACAGGGATAATAAACACAATGATGTCAAAGTCCAGGGATAATACACACAGTGATGTCACCGTACAGAGATAATAAACACAGTGATGTCACCGTACAGGGATAATAAACACAATGATGTCACAGTACAGGGATAATAAACACAGTGATGTCACAGTACAGGGATCGGCGTCTCGTGCCCCCATCAGACCTCAGGTCGGCGTCTCGTGCCCCCATCAGACCTCAGGTTCTTCTTTATTTTGGCGAGGTATCGTATCGTTATCGAACTCAAAATTCTGGTATCGTGACAACCCTGCACTGTACCGTGCCGCCCTGCCCTGTACCGTGCCTCCTGCCCTGTACCATGCTTTCTGCCCAGTACCTTGCCTCCTGCCCTGTACCGTGCCTCCTGCCCTGTACCATGCTTTCTGCCCAGTACCATGCCTCCTGCCCTGTACCGTGCCTCCCTGCCCTGTACCGTGCCTCCCTGCCCTGTACCGTACCGCCCTGCCCTGTACCATGCTTCCTGCCCTGTACCATGCCTCCTGCCCTGTACCATACCGCCCTGCCCTGTACCGTGCCGCCCTGCCCTGTACCGTGCCGCCCTGCCCTGTACCATGCCTCCTGCCCTGTACCATGCCTCCTGCCCTGTACCATGCTTTCTGCCCTGTACCTTGCCTCCTGCCCTGTACCTTGCCTCCTGCCCTGTACCGTGCCCCCCTGTCCTGTACCGTGCCTCCCTGCCCTGTACTGTGCCATTTCCTTACTGGCATTTGGCACTATATTGGCATAATTTGGGGGCACTATGGGGGCATCTGGTGGCTCTAAAGGGGCATTTTGTTTACTGTCACATTATAGGGGGCACGATAGAGGAGATTGGCACTATGGGGCATGTGGTGGCACTATAGGGGCCTCATTTGGGGGCATCTGGTGGCTTTAAAGAGTCACTTTTTTACTGCCACATTATGGGGGGCACTATGGCATCTGGCACTAAGGGGTAATTTTTTTCTGTCACATTATGGGAGGTACTATAGGGCAGAGCAGCACTATAGGGGCATCATTTGCAGGCACTATGGGGTCATCTGGTGGCTCTAAAGGGGCATTTTATACTGGTACTTTATAGGGGGCACTATGGCATCTGGCACTAAGTGGGCAATTTTTACTGGCACATTATGGGGGAGAGGAGCACTATAGGGGCATGTGATGGGGCAGTAAGAAGGGGCATTTTTTACTGGCATATTATGGGGAACACTATGGGGGAGAGGAGCACTATGAGGGCATTTACTGGGGCACTATATAGGGGTATTTTATACTGGTATACATTATTGGGATATTAGCTCAACTGTGGGCACTAAGCTGTGGTATTATTGTGAGCTTTACTACTACTGGGGGGCTATGGGGAACATGATGTCTAGTATGGGCACTATGGGGACATTATTACTACTAAGTGTGGTCTGGCAGATAATTATTTCTATTGGTGGGATTTTGGGGAGCACTGTTACTTTTGGGGGGCACCCTGGCATAATATCATTAGTCTAGGCGCAGTTATTTTTTAGAACACTGTGTGCCAATAATTAATAAAGGGGGCACTATCTGTGTGGTAGTAGTATTTTTCAGGGGACAGTTTCTGCAGTATAGTATTGGGGGAGCACAGCGGGCACAGTATTGGGGGTGGCAGGATGAGGTGTTCAGAAGATGTAAAGATGATGGAAATGTGGGAAACTAATGTCTGTTTGTATCTCTGCAGAGACGAGAGATGGCTGAAAAATCTTCATGGCGGTCTGGTCCGAATGGAGAAGATGAGGAAAGAGAACGTCTACAACAGAGCAGACACCACTGGATGTACGAGGTATGTGGGGCGCTGTGTAGGAGAGGCGATGCTCCGGCTCCTCCCTCTGCCATTTACAGAAGGAGGATTCAGAGCTGGGTGAGGATGGCCAAAGGGGGTCAGCAGGGCACAGGCAGGTGGCAGATGGTGGGGGGGGGACGCTCAGGCCTGGAGCAGGATCTGGGGAGGGAGGAGAGCGGAGGATCTTCCTGGCTGTAGCCTGCTGTTGTATATTGTATAATGTGAAGCAGGCAGTGCAGCCAGGACACGTCCTCCCCTCTCCATATGATGTATAGAACTGGGCCTCAACCATATCATTTCAGCTGTAGTGTTTGTTGGGAGTGGTCTATTAGATATGGGAGGGGTTTTAATAATGGGCGGGGCCAGTTTTTCGCCACGGCGCAGCTTTACTCTGCTACCACACCCTTTTTCCTTTTCGGACCCCCCCTAGAAAAAATTCCTGGGTGCTCCCCTGCTTGTTTCAGATATGTCTGTGAATGTGTGGTATCTGCAATGCCAAGCAGAGCCTCTTCTAGGAGCATGGAGTTGTGCCTGATGAACAATGAAAGGGATGCAGTACCTGACCTGCTGGGGGGAACTAATTTTAAATTTAAAGGGGTAGTGCCATGAAAAATATTATACAGTTTTCAAACCAGCACCTGGATCTGAATACTTTTGTAATTGCATGTAATTAAAAATTTAGCATTGCCTCTGAGTTAATCAATAAAATGTATCTGTATAGCTCCACATGCAGTTTGTTTTTCTCTTATTTATTTGTCCTGCTCACTGAGAAGGCTGCACATGCTCAGTTTCATCCTTCAGCTGCCTACTGAGTTGTGATAGGGAGAGCTGAGACACGCCCCCTGAGCTGCAGCAGAAAAGACACTCCCCTTGAGCTGTCAGCTTGATATAAATCTAGTAGAGCAAAGAATGAGGAGATCTCTGGATCCATGTGAGGTACAGGGCTGGTTCTAGTGTTGTTAGAAAGAGGTTGCCCTTTATGTCTGATTTTCATTTTTTATTTTAGTCATGGGATAACCCCTTTAAGAGTCAGATAACCTCTTCAATGTGCTTATTAGATGTGGAATTCAAAAATTCAACTGAATTTCTGATTCTATCAATCAATCTATCTGTCATTTGTGTCATTTGATTTGGGAGAATCAAGGTGAATGTGGAAGAGGAATTTTTACAGGCAATAAGGGCACTTTCTGAAAAAAATCGACTCAAATTGAATTGGACAGTTGATTCAGCTGAATCGGTCCTTTAGCACCTCCAGAATTTACCTAAATTGGCAAATCTGGAAAGTTTCTTTAGGAAATAAGTCTACAAATGGCATCTATATAGTTTTGAAAGTAGAGCAGCTTGGTTCTCAGAAAGGGCCATTCCAAGGAGAGTTCAGAACAGTTTTATAAAGCTGAAGAATGTCTAACATCCGAACAAGAAAAATATGCAGAAATGTTTGGAAAGGCTCAGTATTATGAAGTAAAGAGAACGAGATTCTCTTTGAAATTCAGTTATATAAACCCCTCTTATGAATGTAAATATTTTTTCCTTGAAGAAATCAAATGGTGTGAATTATGACTTTGGCATTAATGTTTCGAGCACTTGTTTTCTTTGTTCTGCTTTACTTCCACATCTATAAATACCTCGAGATTTTCACAGACTTTCCATATGATATTTGCTTTTAAAGCTACTCATTGTAATCTTTATGTTGGAAACTATAACAGATTAAGGGCTTCTGTTCCTTTCACTTCATTTTTTTCTTAAACCATTGACAGATGAATTTCAGCTCGTACATCAATATTCAGCCACTGAATAGAAGGCACAAGAGACATGCTAATAAATATCTCGTCTTGAGAAACAAGATACTCTTGGCATACAAGGTAGAGAGCTTGGGGAGAACATTGTGGTTTTCTTATTCTGTTGGTGGTATGGAAGGCTTAGCACTGGTTCTTAAATAGGTCATGAAATTTGGTTATCTATTTAGATGACATGTTTTTCTAATCATATTATTAATGTTTTATATGACACCAACTTACAAACTCCTCTTTTTTCCAAGTATTTGTCAATGCAGTTGCATGTTGAGGTGCATCACAATCATGCATCATGAAATGTTGAGTTTAATCCAAGTAGTTTGGACTTTTATCCTTACTTGGGCTCCTTAAATGCAAATTTCCTCTCCTGATGTGATGTCAGAGTTGTGCTCTCTGAACCAGTGAGATGTCAAAACTTGCTGCTCCCTCTCCCCTCTCACAGCACCAGTCTCACATCAGAAGTTAAAGGGAAAAAACTATAACAGGACCCCCATCTCAGGAATATAGTGCTGGAGCATCCAATCCTGTGTACTGTTTTGCTCTAGACTACTTTTGTGAAGTAAAGCCATGCAGTCATGCAGTCCCATACAAATAAGATTTCAGCCAATCCTGAAAGCAAGTTTACTAACCTTTACCTCAAGTATATAGCCAGGTGTTGACAGAGTTTGATGAAAGATAACATTTACTATGGTCTATCTCCAGAACTGCACTCTAAGGGCCAGAGTGCATGGGCCAGCAAACTGTTCATAACATTCATAACGTACCCACTATTTAGCTGCATTTAGGTACAGCAATGAAAGAGGAGTTCTGTGACGGTGGTCCATGCCCTTCACTGCTCAGCTCCTGTTGGTGGTGCCTTGCTCACCTACTTCATAGCTGCAGGGCTCCAGCAGCTTGTTCTCGATAGCATCTTCCTCTTCCTGCACCACAGTCAAGGCAACAGAACTAGTTTAGCTCCTTCCATGCAGGCTGAGGCCTTTTTCCTCACGAAAAGGCCTCTCACTGCCTGTAGGATGGACGCCAGCATGTGCACAGCCTAATATTATCCAGCTAATGGCTTGGAGTATTTTAGATACCTTCTCCTGTGCCTGAGCAATAGGTTTTAGTCCATTAGTTTCCTTGTAAGGTGTGCTGTATTAATTTCCTGTTCATTCTCCCATGTATCTGACCTCCGCCTGTTCTCTGTTCTGACTCTGACCTTAGTCTGTTTATTGGATTGTACATACTCCACCTGCCCTGACTTCAGCCTGTCCCTGACTATGATTATAGCCTCATTCATCAGTGCCCTGCACCAGTGTCTCTTGATGGGTTTGCAATTACTTGACCTAACACTACTCCAAAAGATAGCAGCCTGGTGCTTTCCATGCAGAAAAGTCCAGATCTCTGTATAGTGGTCAAAGGGTGAACACAGGGTAAACACTTAGATAATTCCATTAGGAGTACAGTAGTTTTCAGCAAAATCTGTTCAAGTGACACAGTGGGTCCACACTCACTTCATTATAGTAAGTGGATAAATGATCACTACTAAGATTATTCATCCGTATACAGTTTTTTTGTTCTTTGTAGTAAGTGGATGAATGATCACTACTAAGATCATTCATCCTCATACAGTTTCCTTGTTCTTTGGCAATACATCCCTGTTTACACAGGGTGATATGCTAACGACAAATGAGGATTTTAGGTACCGCATGTAAGGCTACTTTCACACTAGCGTTTTTAAATTCCGGTATTGAGTTCCGTTATAGGGGCTCAATACCGGAAAAAAATGCTTCAGTTTTGTCCCCATTCATTGGCATGCTGCGGTTTGCTCTCCGGTCCAGGCATCCGCACCAAGACGGATCCGGAATGACCCCCAATGCAAGTCAATGGGGACGGATCCGTTTGGTGTGGACACACCAGTAATCCGGATCTGTCCTCCATTGATTTGCAATGGGGGGTCATTCCGGATCCGGCTACATACATACAGACATACATACAGACATACATACATACAGACATACATACAGGCATACATACATACAGACATACATACAGACATACATACATACATACAGACATACATACAGACATACATACAGACATACATACATACTCACATACTCCAGGGACGCCGGCAGCACGTCTTCACGCGCCTCCAGCACGCAGCTATGACGTTTCCCCACTGCGCCCAGCAGAGGGCGCTGTGGGGAATCGTCATCACTGCACGCAGGAGGCGCGTGAAGACGTTCTGCCGGCGTCCCTGGAGTATGTGAGTATGTATGTGTGTATGTATGTATGTATGTATGTTTGTCTGTGTCTTGTTCCAATGTGTGTGTTAACATGTGTGGGGCCGGAGCGCTGCTCCGGCTCCACACATGTATCAGCGTTGGCACGGATCCGTTGGCACCCTTTAGGTGCCGGATCCGTGCTAACGCTAGTGTGAAAGAGGCCTAAGATGTGATCACAAGATTTTTGCTCATTTGTGAGTTGATCGGTGGCCCCGAGTGTCCAATTACAGGAACAGATGCATTGCATATAACGAGCTCCATTCAACTATCTAGCAAGTCACTTGACACTCATGTGTTTGCATTTATATTTAAAAATAATTGTATATTTTTTCTTACATACCATTGTTTGTGTAATTATGTGTGTTATTCGCCTTCTCATATGTTTCCATTACAAGTGGCAGTCAGATGCCTGGTTGCTGCCAAACAAAAATTATTTTTGGCAGCATAAATTATGTGATCAACGACAAATTATCGTTCATCATTCAATCGTTGGATGTTTTTACACTGAGCTATGACTCTGAATGATCTTTCATGCAAATGGGCTTTGGCCTGTGGTTCTTGTGTTGTGGAACTACAACTCTCAGCATGCAACTTCAGGTGTACAAAGTTCCATAAATTGCAGATACAGTTTTCCCAGATGTCGTATAGTAAATAAGCTAAAGAAAGGTAAATTGAAATTTTCTAATGTGCTGTTCCTTAATATCCTGTATTAGAAAACCAGAATAAAAACTTACTGCACTTCAAAAGATTTTCCTACACAATACCACACAAGTGACAAGTAGCTGGTTTAAAAATGCCTTAGTGAATACAAACAGAGAACAAGGACCAACATTTTTGTCACTTTAACCTGGTCACAAACAATGAAAGCAATTAGGGTGCTACCTTAAATAATAATAGTAATAAGTTACCTTTGAACATAGAAGTGATTTAATTTATTACAAACTTGAAGTGTGAGCTTTTATGACCATGTCAGCCAAAGAGACCAAAACTGCAGTATGTTATCAGCAGGAGTATTTCCTTCTCCGGTTGTCATCCTGTCTGCCTACAGCACAAGCCGGCAAACCTGCAATATTGTTTACGCTCTCAATCTGCTTCCAAGCTCATCAAAGCTTTCTCCACATGTACCTCTGTATATATTCTATTCCAAACATGTCTTCCATGGCTTCTGAACCTGTCACTTACTGCTGTAGCTTGCACCCTTATATCTAAAAATCTGAATTGATAATGAAAAATTCAGTACTGGTACTGATATCCTAAGAGATGTAAGTGGTCTTGTGATCATTGTAAAAATCCAACTACATTGGATTTTTTGGGGGGAAGATCTCAAAGTTTTTTGCCATAGGATTAAAATGACCCTCTAGTTCAATAAAAAATAAAACAAAATCACATGAACTGGGGAATGTACAGAACACTTACCTGGTGACCTTCTTTTCATCTTTTAGTTGCAGATCCATTGATTCCAAGGCTCCTCTTCTGTCATTCAAGATGACATGAAGCTTCTCAGACTGATGCACACTATGCATTAGAAGTCCAAGACACTTCCTGCTTGTAGATTGGTCAACACTGATCACATGAGAAGTTCTGGCCAATTCATGGGCAGCAGGATCCGTCTTGGGCATCAGGTAGTCTGAGAAGTGGTGCAACCATCTTGGATGGCAAATGAAGATCCCAGGAAGTGATGGATATGTAGGTGTAAAGATGTAATGGAGGCCACCAGCTAAGTGATCTCTTTGTTTATTGGTACTGGTAGTGGTCCTGGTGCGGTATTACCAGGATTGATGGCCCATTCAGGCCTGAGATATGTTTTGACCCACCCTGTGCATAACCCCTGGATATAGGTTTTTCAAGAAGCCCACCTCTATAGGATAGTACAGCAGAAAAGAAGGTACGCCAACAAAAACCAGCATAGCCTAGTGGATGCTAAAAAGACCATAGAAGCTTCAGGCTACATCTGGCACATACAGTGAATCCACAAATATAGTGTGAGTAGGCCCTAAAACTGAAATAGTTATACCCATCTCAGACATTGGTAGCATATCTCTCCTACCTCCTGAATGGGGACCCCGAAGGGAAGGAGAACACACTGCGCTATGTGAGTTCCAAAAATAGCCGAGTGAGCATGGAGGGTGGCCACACTTGTGCTCTCCTTCACTTTGGAGGCCTATTCTGGAGGTAGGAGGAGGTCCCAGAGGTGGGGCCTGAACCTATCTGACATTGGCGGCATATCCTTGTCATATGCCATCAATATCTGAGATGAGGTAGCCCCTTTAAAAGCTGCATTTCATATATTAGTATAAGACCTAATCTGTTCTTTTATGAGGAAAGCAGTGTGGTATCCTGAACATAGTTGGCTGTAAATCTGTATTTAAAGGAGATGATTGAACTTGTCAACATACTCTTCTCTGTTTTATGCTTGCCAACATAATCCTGGATGTGGTTTTTTTGGCTTATACATATATTTTATGTGCACAGATATAATAAAAATAATAAAATATGAGCTGTGGAAAATAACATATAAAGATATGTTTCTTAAATATGTGTTTTTCAGCTGAGCTATAATTCCCTAATACTAAAATGTGTTTCTTGTTAACGTTCTCTATAAATTTAGGTCTTACAGATGAGTAGATGTAAGAAACTTTGCTGCTCGTTGCAATGTATATATAATTCTTTGTATGTTTTTTTTTTTTATTGTCTCCTTTAGTTTGCTGTGAGGGTCTGATCTTTTGTTATCTCTCCATGACACAAGTTCACACCCTTCATCTGAATCTTAGATATTTTAACATCCTAGTATGTGCTCTCCCCGCTGCTTTGATATTGCATCCAACCTGATCGCAGCAGTGTAATAGGGCATTGTCATATGTGCAGTGCCCCAGAGGAACATTGCAAAGGGTCAATTATTGCAAAAAAGGTTAATTAAAGCACTTATTTACTTATGCACTATGTTCAACTAATAGCAATGTATTGGCAAAATATAGTTAACATTGGAAGATTTGGTCAGGTTACCAGAATGATGGACTTAGCCCTCTCATGGTTAGTGGAGTTTAGTCTGAGCAGAGCAAGGGAGAAGACCTGCATGTGCAAGTTCCTGCAAACCTGTCCCAAGTCAAGAACTTTTATCTCTGAGACTTCAGCTGCCAGAGAAGATACTTTACCCTCAGAGTAGCCGTGAAAGGAAGAGACCAGCCATCTTAGAAGGTTCAGAACTACCAGGCTATGCAGGATTAAGACAGTACGGTACCCCTTGTTTATGGCAAGACACTTTACTGCTGTGGAAAGGGTTAATTGCATTTGGCACCAACCACACTATGGAGTGGACTGGCTATCGGTACTTGAAGGGGTTCTCCCACGAAATATATTCTACTATCTTAAAAACAGCATCTGAATACTTTGTAATTGCATGTAATTAAAAATTTAGCATAGCCACTGAGTTTTTCAATAAATGAATCTGTATAGCTCCACCTGCTGTTTGTTTTCTGTGTCCTGAGTTGTGATAGGGAGAGAGCTACACAAGAAAGACTCGCCCCCTGAGAAAAGACACTCCCCTTGAGCTGCCAGCTTGATATAAATCTAGCAGAAAAATGAATGAGGAGATCTCTGGATCCATGTGAGGTACAGGGCTGGTTCTAGCTTTGTTAGAAAGCGATTGTCATGTACTATATGATGTTTGATTTTCATTTTTTACATTAATAATGGGATAACTCTTTTAAGATCAAGCACCCCTCAGCCCATATAGTCGGTCTTCATTGGTTAAATGAAAGGCAACTGCAGGCTAATTGACTATGCGGCTCTTGACCGCAGCACAGCCCAAACTCGACCAGCTCACGACCATGATGTGTGGTCGTTCCCTAGAACTCATCAAACAATGTATAACTAACACCAGGTAGGTGACATGGGTGATCACCTAATACTCAATCTGAAAAGTCACATGGGCCAAAACAATGGCCCAATGAGCATTACCAGTGGATGTTCATCTATCATGAAAATGGTGGATCCAGTGATCTCCATTCGTTTATTAATGGTGGATGCTGCCTTAATAGAATTCAGTGGAGAGATGGCCCACTTATATGTAGCTTTCTCTGCTTAAGTTTATGGGAGGTCAGGAAAGAGCTGAGCAAGTAGCCTAAATTACAGGGACTGTTTCATCTGAGACACTGGTGGCATATCGCTAGGATGTGCCATCAAAGTCAGATAGCTGCAGGTCTCACCTATCTCTAAAACAGGCCCTTGAAAGTGAATGACAGCGCACATACATGGTGTTCTCTCCATTCATTTCTATGGGAGTTCCCAAAATAGCCAAATAAGCACCCTCGGCTATTTTCAAGAGTCCCATAGGAATGAATGGAGAGCGCACCACGGACTGCCGAGATAGCTCAGATAGTCACAAGAGCTGCGGGTCCCTACCTGTCTGACATTGGTAGCATAGCCTATCAATATGCCACCAATGTCTTAGATGAGACAACCCCTGTAAGATAGGATACCCCTTTAAACAGTATATAGATACACTAAAGTCTACATTGTTGCATAAATGTAAGTGATCTGCATAAAATATTTATTTTCTTTAAACAGTAGAGTTTTTATTACACAGGAAAAGTGATATAAAGCACACTCATCCATGGGGTATATTTGTATGAAATTGTGAAAAACACAAGATGCTGAGTCTGTTGTAATTAGCTGCTATGAGCCAGTCCTGCATGTTGTAACTCAACCTTCAAAGTCTTGAGGAGAGATGAAGACATTTAACATTTGTCTATCTCATCTCATGCACTGATTCTGCTTTAAACAAACCTATGTTAGGCTAATCCAGACGTCCTGTGACTGCTGCGTCTGTGGTATTCGGGTGAAGGGGGGTTAAAATCGGTAATATGTTTCAAATAAAGCAGCCCTATTGTTCACTGATTGTAACGTGTAAAACTGAACTATTCGCCTACAAGAAATTTATACATGAATTCGAGCCTGTTTTTGTTTGAAATGTCGGTGAACACGCAGGCATCACGCGGAGGCTGGGAGGTCAGAGGAATTTTTTTTGCCCTCTAAACATTTGTTTTATATTTTGGTGAAATTACACATTTCGAGGGAACGCTTGGTGTCGGATTCGAAAAACTAAAGTAAATAAACAGAAAAAAGAGAATTATTCTTACTGAAACAGCTTTTTGTTTGGTGCATTTTCTACTCATAATGAGGTGCGTTTAGCTTTAGCTAGTTTGGCAGGAAGAAAACTCACTGAGGAATGATGCAAAGTGGAGCTGCCTGAACTTAACAATTGCTTCTTTTAAGTTGTCTGAAGTAACAGCACACTCTTGATGCTCCCTTTATCCATCCCTTGAGTTCAAGATGTCAACGAACAAGTTGGGTGACCAATGATGACCATATTTGTACGGGTGGATAAGTGGTTCATTGTTATACGCACTTCAGTGCAGTGTAAATGTATGGAGTGGGCTCAGGAGCTGTGTGTTACAGCTGGCATCTAGCCACAATGACCAGTATTGGAGATAACTCCAATCCTAGTCATTAACCCCTAAGGTTCAGCAGTTAATAGTGACCTCAGCATCTGAGCAGTTAGACAGAAGGAGGAGGCTACTAGCGACAGAATCTACGACTCTGATGGATTGCTATGATAGTTTGGGGCCTTGTGCAGGCTCCCAGGCCTTTCATAGAAAACTGTCTCTTAAAGTGAACATGTCATCACGAAGAAAAGTGCAGTCTACAGGCAGCATGTTATACAGCTGAGCAGATATTTATTTAGAGTTTTGTGGGAAAAGATTCAGTAAAACTGAATTTAATTTATACATTTCATGTACCTCTAGTTAAAAACTGGTGGTTCTCAGAGATTAATAGTATGGTAATATAAGAAACTTTATAATGCATCTTATTAAATAATTATGCTTCCTCCTAGGCTTCTCAGGGTGCTTTCATTCTCTTTCTTTTCACTGAGCCTCCTGTCTCTATTAGCACTCCGTCTCCAGCTCCAGCCTCACACACAAAAGTCAGTAGAGATAGGCTAATGGTTGAGGAGTCTGCTGCTGGGTAGTATGTGATTTAATACCTCACTCTGAAGAGTGGTAGAGCCTTATGTTACTAGAAATAGTATAGTGAAAAGAGCAGGGCTAAGAGATTACAGTTTCTGTGTCTCTCATCCAGCAGCATCCTCCTTCCCCCTCCTCTCTAACTAGACACCAATGTTAGCCAGAAAAAGAAAAACAGCCTGATAAAAGCACATAGAAGAATTTATCTTAAACTAATATAATGTATATTATAAGGTTTCTCTTATACGCACATTTACAGTAATTTTTTTATTTATAACTGGAGGAATGTTTTAAGTCTCTGATCTCAGTTGTACCTTGGGCTTTCTTATCAGTGATTGATAGCATTCTCTATATACAAAGATAGCTGTCAGTCACTGATAGCTTTACAGGGGGGTGGTCTTAACTTCAGAAAAAGCAGAGGTTTAAATGTATAAATTACAAGCTTTACAGAATCTTTTCCCACAAAACTATATACAATTTGCTCAGCTCCTCCTGCTCTATAACATGCTGCCTGCATATTACACTGCATTTCGCAGTGACAAGTTCTCTTTAAAGGGATATCCTCACCTTAGACATTGGGGCATATCACTAGGATATGCCCCCAATGTCTCATAGGTTACAGAGGAGGGACCAGCACCTATCTTTAGAATGGAGTGCGTAAAGTGAAGGAGGGCGCACCGTGCATGTGCAGCCACCCTCCATTTGTTCCTATGGGAGCGCCAAAAATAGCAGAGCAGCGCGCTCTACTATTTTAAGCAGTCCTATTGAAATGAATGGGAAGTGCACCATGCAAGCGTGGCCACTGCTCCATTTACTTCTATGGGGCTGATGGAAATAGCCAAGCCAACGCTTGGCTATTTTTGTCGCTCCAATGGGAATGAGTGGAAGTCGGCTGTGCATGCGCAGTGTGTGCTCCTTCACTTTGCGGGCTCAGTCCTAAAGATAGTTGTGGGACCCGCACCTATCAGACATTGGGGGTATATCCTAGCGATATGCCCCAATGTCTGACATGAGACAATCCCTTTAAGCTATGCCTTGGCCACAGCTTAAAAGGAAGCCTGTCAGGATCCCATACACTGCAGTAGTATCCTGTTGCAGTCTATGGCACAAGTGATAAGCAGATCGCACATTCAAATTACCAAAGAAGACTATAAATTACACTACATAAAAGTTACGAAAATTTAAAAAACACAACATTATTAAAAAATTTATTAAAAATTCAAATCAATCCCCTTTAGTAATTTTTTACAAAGAAACATAATTAGTATCGCCAAATCCAAAAATGTCAAAACTCTTAAAATATAAATATATTTGTCATGCTCAGTAAAAGCTAAAACAGGAGAAAAATTATAAAAATAGCCTATTTGTCATTTGTTTAGTCACTTTTCCCCCGAAACAACTGAATAAAAAGTAAACAAAAGTTGCATTATCCCAAACTGGTTCCAATAACAACTACAGCTTGCCTCTTAAAAAACAAGCCCACACACGGCTCTGTTGACAGAAAGGAAAAAATATACTTATGGGTTTAAGAATATGGCTATGCAAAGTTTCAGGTTTATAATTTTTTTACCCTTTCAAGACTCTGGGACTTTCCTTTTTTTTTTACCCTCCTGCCTTCTTGGAGCCGTAACTTTTTTATTTTTCCATTCACATAACTGTATGGGGGCTTGTTTTTTTGATGAACAAGTTGCACTTTTTAATTGCACCACTTAATATTGCATAGGATGTAGTATGAAGCTGTTAAAAAATTCCAAATAGGGTGAAATTGAAAAAAAAGCCATAGTTTAATGAATTTTATTTTTATGGTGATCCTGCCGCCTCAGATGCTGTGGTCACAATTGAGGCACGAACACTAATTAGAGACATTAGCCCTGGGTGTCTGCTTTTTAAAGGAGGCGCCATCTTTAAAGACCCGACTTCTGCTATACATATACTGTACAGTGGAGATCGGGAAGGGGTTTAAGTAGTAAAACATAATATACCAACATGCAGAATAAGTTTATGTCATTTTTAGCCAACAGTGAACACTGTAAAAACAAAACCCAAAAATCAGTGGAGGAATTGCATATTTTTTCTAATTTCATTTCACAAAGAATCTTTTTTGCCATGGTAAATGAAATAGTGCCATTAAAGAGGACCTTTCATGCTTTTATTTTACAGTAGCTAAATACCTTTACCTTTGCTGCCACCCGTGACCGTTCTTCAAAATAGCGCTCCGCTGCACCCCCCTGTATTTTTCCCGCTCAGTATGTTAATACTGAGCATCGGAACAGGGAGGAGGAGACACCAGGGTTTCTCAATGGGCGTCTCCTTCTCCCTGGCTGTGCCACGATCCAATAGCATCGGAGAGCGTCACAGCCAGGGAGAAAAAAAAAACTCCTTGGCTGTGACGCTCTCCGATGTGATTGGATCGCGGCACAGCCAGGGAGAAGGAGACGCCCATTGAGAAACACGGGCGTCTCCTCCTCCCTGTACCGATGCTCAGTATTAGCATACTGAGCGGGAAAAATACAGGGGGGTGCAGCGGGGCGCAAGAGCGCTATTTTGAAGAACGGTCACGGGTGGCAGTATCAGCGGGTGGGGTACCCTCCCAGTAAAGGTATTTAGCTACTGTAAAATAAAAGCATGAAAGGTCCTCTTTAAAAAGTACAACTCCCACAAAAAAAACAATTCCTCATACAGCCTCCCTTGGAAGGGAGGCAGAAAAATCTACAAGGGATGGGGGAAAGGATACATTAGGTGAGGGTAAAGTTGGTGATACTGTGGTATAGCGGCAGCAAGGTTACTGTAGGTTGTAGGCTTGTAGAAATAGGTGCATATCTATTGCACTTGCTCCAAATTTATTATTACTATGTGTCATTTTCATAAATTTGGCACAGGTGCACATAACAACTCCAGTCTAAATACTAACTTCAAATACATCTACAATGATAAATGCTCACCTATTGTAAGTATTTTAAAGGGAACCTGTCACCTCAGAAACACATATAAAACTGCCAGCATTACCTTATAGTAGCCCCCAGTCTGTTCCTAATCATGGGTTTGATGTGGTAGTCTGATTCTCAATAGGTTAAAAACACGATCTTTTAAGCACCATCAGCGCTATCTTTCAGGTCAGTTTCAAGTCAAGGGGGCAGTGGCTTACTTGCTTCAAGTAAAGGTAAGCAGGTCCCCTAACCATCCCCTCTCTTGTAATTGACAGGCTGCTGTGTGTCTGGCATCCCTGAATCCTCGCACATGCACGGTGCGCTCCTTAGTAAGGAGCGCTCCCATGTCCTGCTGCCGCTGCGTGCACGGGTTCAGCGGCGCACTGTGCATGCGCCGGCCAGTGCAAGTGAGCACGCTCGCTATTCCTTTAGCTTCCTGAGCGTGATCTCTGGCTGCAGGCACAGGAGAACACAAGCCGGTGGTCATGCTTCGCCCTGGAAGCTAAAAGAATTGCGAGCCGCTGCCTGGCATAAATGCTGGGATTCTGCCAGACAAAAACTGTTGCATGCAGCAATATTTTTCTGGATGAATCCTGGCATTTATGCTGTGGCGTGGCTGGATTCCCGCTAGATCCCATCATAGTCTAGTGGGTCCAGCAGGATGCGGCACTATCTGGCTATGCCGGACCTGGAGAACTCAGCCTGCTGGATTGCTGGGCCCCAAGGGTGAAAGTAGTCTAACACTATATGAAGATATTTATTATTATACCATGCTTTTACAGATTGTTTATTATGTCATACTATCTCATAGTAATAGCAGACAGACAGAATAAAATAAATACATGCAGTCATGAAGCAGCAGAACTACAAGTCTCTTTACACACCATTCCCATTATCAGAATGAGAACACGGTGGTGGCTCATGTTAAAGATAGTGGAACATCCACCTGTACCACAATGTTTATCCAAGTGTGTCAGGAATTACTGGATCAGGGCGTAATTAGGGGATTGACAGGGGAAAAAAACACTTGTTAAACAGTAATAGCAAGTAATTGTTTTCAGATGTGGTTTTATATGGGGTTCAGAGGAAAATAAGGCCGTATAATGGACTGTAGCTTCAGCTTAGCTCTGAAGTCAGCATATTCAGCCACTTCAGAATCATGCATCGGAAATAAAAAGTGAAGGTCCATCATTTATTATCATTTTACAGTTTACATAATGATATAATCTACATTAGAAACCAGTAATTTTGTAAATATATTGTGGTCCAGAGTTTGTACTTCACCCGTGGTCAACGCATGATTTATTATCCAGAACAGTATTTAGATTCTTTTGGGATTCCTGCTTGCACTATGTGAAGTTTAGTTGTTAGGCTTCGTTCACACCACATGTACATCTTCAGTGCATACATTGCATGCATCCATTTGCCCCTAGTAACACGAGTCCTTATGGCAGGTCCTGGGCAAGTTTACATCTTGGGAGTTGTAGTTTTACCACAGCTGGAGTGCCGGAGGTTAGCCATCCACAGGAAGCAGATACACTTGAATGTTGTGGTGAAGCAGGAAGCTGTCAACTCGTTGCTTCACCATAAACCACCCTGCGCATACCTTTACACCTGTTTAGGCCATACCTGTAGTTTCACACTTTAGTTACCTGTCTCTGGTGCCCATACACATTCAATAGTGGTTGGCTGAACAAATAACTTGGTTCAATACTATCGCTCCCGACTCCCCCATACATGTACATGATCGTTTTATCCAAATGTGTATGTGTTGTAAATGGGGAGGGAAAGAAAGCAAGAACAAGAAATCTCCGGAGGCAGCTTATCTTCTGTGAGAACAAAAGGATATGGCAAAAAATTCAGTTTTATCCGATCCTTCTAAACCCCCCCCCCCAACATAATTGGGCCAGAATCAGCTGAAACTACCATTCTCAGCGAATTTGGCCAACAATAAATTAATTTATGGGGTCTTCAACTTTAAAATTACTTAAATGGCCACTGACTTTTTCTATGATAGTGAGTGGTGGGTCAGGGAGCCATTCGCTCCTGTGTCCTGATATGGTAATTAAACTGTATCACCACCTGTATAGTCTGTGGTCACAACATTTGTGGCCCTGGGCATAACCCTGGATGTTTTGACCCGGTGACACCCCTGCAACAAAGAATAAAACATTGTAAAAATACAAATCAATGCAATTTAAATAAAGCAAAGTTATTCGTCAGAGCTAACAAAGGCAACATGGTGTCTCAGTGATTAGCAATGTTTGTTCTTGTATGTTCCCATTGTGTTCTGGGGGTTTTCTCCAGGTATTCAAATATTCTCCCACACTCCCATAGCATAATATGCTAGGTTATTCAGATCTTTGGCATATGTTGGTGCTATTTAAATGAATACATTAAATAACAGATTTAAAATGTAAATATGTTGTTGACAAATTGTTGTTTTCCTTTAAGACTTAATTAACCAGGATCAGTACATTCCACATTGTATGATTAATCTACTATGTATTTATATCGCTGCACAGTAAACAGTCACACATACATTAAGTGACATAAAAGAGAATGGCTCGATAATGTTATAATTCTTATTGCACCCTGAGTACTCCAGCAGCCTGAAGGAAAATACCACCAGGGTAGTGAATTTCCCAGAGAAATAAAATGAGCCCTTACACACATGGTGAAATGATTGGAGCCAGACCTCTTCCCAGCAAACTCCCAACGATTAGGGGATTCTAAACCAATTTCTCTAGTTACAAACCAGTCTCTAGTTGAGGACCACCAGGGGTAGGACTGTGACATGGCAATTTACATATCAAAGGAGTTTGGTTAATTGTGGAAAGTGACAAAGCAATGAATTTGTACAGTGCAGTTTCATCATCCATTGACAAAGCCCATGTTTGTGTATTATATTAGCGCAGGCTCTTGACTAAATGGAAAGTGTCAAGTCTTGTGCCTTTTAACTAGGTGTGCCATTCACTGGGGGCTGGATAACAGCAAACAAGGGCTCGTACCTGCAGACATCTGATTACCATATGTACCAGAGTCTCATCTGTAAAGTCCAGACCACAGATCTCATTGTCATCAAACTTATAATCACAAATATGCCAAAAGAATCTCTCATCTGCATATATACTGTATGCACCACGGATATGGGTTTCCTTGGTGCAATCTGCAAAACCTTACAGAAAAAACAATGTATAAGCTCAACTATTATAGCAAACTGTCCAATGGAGATTGTAATGATCAGAATGCCTTTATTTCTGTCAGTGGATGGACAGGACTCATTTTTCAAACAGCAAGAAGCCACGTAAAGTGAAAATAGCTACAAGCTGTTTCATGGTTTTTATGAGACCATTCAGCAATAGATCAAAAGCACGGGCATATCACTAAGCTTTGATGCTCCATGATCTGCACTCTTGATGCTCCAGGACCTGCAGAAGTAGAATTTATATATACAGTGGGGAAAATAAGTATTTGATACACTGGCGATTTTGCGAGTTTTCCCACCTACAAAGAATGGAGAGGTGTGTAATTTGTATTGTAGGTACACTTCAACTGTGAAAGACAGGATCTCAAAAAAAAAAATCCAGAAAATCACATTGTATGATTTTTAAATAATGAATTTGCATTTTATTGCATGAAATAAGTATTTGGTACAATAGAAAAACAGAACTTAATGTTTGGTACAGAAACCTTTGTTTGCAATTACAGAGGTCAGACGTTTCCTGTAGTTCTTGACCAAGTTTGCACACAATGCAGCAGGGATTTTGGCCCACTCCTCGATACATATGTTCTCCAGATCTTTCAGGTTTCGGGGTTGTTGCTAGGCTACATTGAGTTTCAGCTTCCTCCAAAGATTTTCAATTGGGTTCAGGTCTGGAGATTGGCTAGGCCACTCCAAGACCTTGAAATTCTTCTCCTGGTTGTGTGTTTCAGGTAATTGTCATGATGGAAGAGCCAGCCACGACTCATCTTCAATGCTCTTACTGAGGGAAGGAGGTTGTTGGCCAAAATCTCGTGATACATGGCACTATCCATCTTCCCTTCAATACACAATTCACATCTGACCACATTATCTTCTCCCATGCCTTCTCTGAATCATCCAGATGGTCATTGGCAAACTTCAAATGGGCCAGGACATGTGCTGGCATGAGCAGGGGGACCTTGCGTGCCCTGCAGGATTTTAATCCATGATGGCGTAGTGTGTTACTAATGGTAATCTTTGAGACTGTGCTCCCAGCTTTCCATAGGTCATTGACCAGGTCCTCCCATGTAGTTCAGGGCTGATTCCTGACCTTACTCAGAATCATCTTTAACCCATGAGGCAAGATCTTGCATGGAGCCCCAGAACGAGGAAGATTGACAGTCATCTTGTGTTTCTTCCATTTTCTAATAATTGCGCCAACAGTTGTTGCCTTCTCACCAAGCTGCTTGCCTATTGTCCTGTAGCTCATCCCAGCCTTGTGCAGGTCTACAATTTTGTCCCTGTTGTCCTTAGACAGCTCTTTGGTCTTAGCCATGGTGGAGAGGTCGGAGCGTGATTGATTAAGTGAGCGGACAGAAGTCTTTAATACAGGTAACAAGTTCGAACAGGCGCAATTAATGAGTGCAGAGTAGGAGGGCTTCTTAAAGTAAAACTAACAGGTCTGTGAGAGCCAGAGTTCTTGCTGGTTTGTAGGTGATCAAATACTTATTTAATGCTATAAAATGCTAATTCATTATTTAAAAATCATACAATGCGATTTTCTGGATATAATTTATTTATTTTTTTAGAGTCTGTCTCTCACATTTGTAGTGTACCTACCATAATAATTATAGATCTCTCCATTCTTTGTAGGTGGGAAAACTTGCAAAATCGCATATACAGTATATATATATTTATATAGTGTATTTGGAAAGTCTTCAGACTTTTTCACTTTTTTCTTATGATGTGTCTTTGTGCTAAAATTTTTTTTAAAAAATCACATTTTCCCTTCATTCTGCACTGCACTGAATTCCCCTTAATGAAAAAGTGGAAGCAGAATTTTAGCAATGTTTGCAATTTTGTTTAAAAAAACCCAAAAACTAGAATTTCGCATGGGCATTAGACTCTTTGTCATGACACGTGAAATTTAGGTCTTGCGGCCTTCCATTTCTCTTGATCATCTTTGTGATGTTTCTACACCTTGACTGCAGTCCACCTGTGGTAAGTTCAGTTGATTGGACATGATTTGGAAAGACACATCCCAACAAGACAAAGGGTGAGATTTATCAAAACTGTCTTTTTCTGCACCAATCTTGATATACCTTTTGCTGCTGGAGGATGTGACTAATTTATTACAAGGCTGAGAGCTGCTGTAGATTTGTGGCTTCATTTATGCCAGAAAACTTGCGTACATGAAGATACATTTATTGAAGCCGCTGGCCATGCTCCCTTGCCACACCCCTTTCAGAAAAGTGGTGAGGACAGTAAAAAGTGGCATATGCAAAAATATTTTAAAAAGTCACGGTCAAAAAGTTGCACCTACGACTTTTTAATGCCAAATTTCAGGCACACAGGGAATGATAAATCTACCCCAATGACCCTAAGGACCCAGCCAGAGCCCTGAATTAACCTCCTTGAACATTTCTAAGGAGACCTGGAAATAGCTGTCCACTGACAATCCTCAACCAACCTGCAGGGAAGAATGACCTAAAATCTTCAAATTCAGGTGTGCAAACCTTGTGGCATCATACCAAAAAGTTTTGGGGTGTAAGTCCTCAACAGAGGGTATGAATGCCTACGTCAATGCAAGATTTTAGTTTTTCACTTTCAATAAATCAGCAAAAAATTGTAATATTCTGTTTTCATTGTCTCATTTTGGCATATTGGGTGCAGAATGTTGGGGGAAAATGTAACTTTTTTATTTTAGCACATAACAAAACAAGTGAAATGGTCTGAGGACTTTCCGAATGCACTGTGTATATACATATGTTGTTAATAATGTTCAGGCCTTGATGTGAGCTCTTTGTAGGGGGCTAGTCTATGTTTTTTACATCATCCACTTTGTTCTGTATGTTTTGATGTGAGACACTGCACAATGTAAAAAAAATATATCATCTGTTCAGTAATTTATGACTGATCCTTCTCAACATTCTTACATTGTTTTTTTCTGACATTCATTTTACATTATACAACATATTTTCATAAAGTGGAACTGTTTTCAGTAGATGCTTTCTATAATTTACCACATATTTATTATTCATTTTCTGTGGCTTGTGGATTTATTTATGGCTGTTATTATTTATTTTCTGTAGTTTATTTGTTTATTTAACAAAAAGGAATGCCAACTATTCTCTACAGATTCTCCTGGATCTCTCAGCAGCGCTTGATACAGTAGACCACAAACTCCTCCACACCATGCTCCACTCAATTGGCCTTAAGGACTCCTCTGTCTACTGGTTCTCTTCTTATCTCTCTGGCCACTCATTTAATGTATCATTTGCTGGCTCTACTTCTTCTCCTCTTCCTCTTGACGTTGGGGTTCATCAGGGTTCAGTCCGAGGTCCTCTACTTTTCTCTCTCTACACAGCCCCCATTGGACAGACTATCAGTAGATTTGGTTTTCAGTATCATCTCTATGCTGATGACACCCAGCTATACACTTCATCTACTGACATCACCCCTGCTTTAATCCAAAGCACCAGTGATTGGCCGCTTTCTCTAACATCATGTCCTCTCTGTATCTAAAACTGAGCCTCTCAAAAACTGAACTTTTTGTGTTTCCCCATCTACTAACCGATACTGATATTTCAATTTCAGTCTGAGGTACTATCATAACTCCTGAGCAACACGCCCACTGTCTTGGAGTCACATTTGACTTAGATTTTTCCATTGTTTCCCAAATTCAATTATTTGCTCGCTCTTATTGTCTTCACCTCAAGAACATCTCCAGAATCTGCCCTTTTCTAACGATGTAAACAGCCAATACTCTCGTTGTTGGCTTGATTCATTCTCGTCATGACTACTGTAACTCATTACTAATTGGTCTTCCTCTCACTAAATTCTCCCCCCTTCAGTCTGTCTTAAATGGCGCAGCCAGGCTCATCTATCTGTCCACCTGCTACTCTGATGTTTCCAGCCTGTGCCAACCTTGCCCATCCACCACAGAATACAGTTCGAACGCCTGACCCTCACCTAAAAAGCTATCCACAGTGCTGCACCTCCATATATTTCCTCCCTCATTTTCAAACCACATTACTCATACTCTCCGTTCTGCCAGTGATCTAAGATTAACATCCTCCATCTTCAAGACTTTTCTCGAGCTGCACCTGCTCTCTAGAATCCTCTACCATGGAATATCAGGTCATTGCCCACTTCTCTATCTTCAAACATGCCTTAAAAACACATCTTTTCAGGCAGGCTTTCAAGCTTATCATGCTTCCTAAACTGACCCCCCCCCAACCCTTATTTTTCAGATCTTAATTTGATCTTCTGACAGGAATCCCCACACCCAAAGCACTAACACACAGAGATTGGCCTACACTGCTCCTTCCAGTACAAACATGGCTAGACCATTTCATTTAACAAACAGTTACCTTTTGTGTTACCCTCACTTCCTCATAGATTGTAAGCTCTTGCGAGCAGGGCCCTCTCTAGTAGTGTTTCAGTTGTATCTTAGCTGGTAACTTTGTCAACTCTCTGATTTGTAAAGCACTGCAGAATATGGTGTAGCTATATAAACAAAGATTATCATTCCTATTATTTATGGTTGTTATTTAGTTTGTTTAAATTTTTTATTCTGTATCTTGCCAACAAAGTCAATTATAGCATATTCTCATGCTATGCCGTAAATGTCAGCTAGGTTGTTTATGACCTGCAGCATCATAACCACTGGGGAGAATGGGGGCCCCTGAAAACGCCATCTCACCAGTAAAGTGACTGCTGCTTCCAGGCAGAGATTTAATGGAAGGTTAGCTGCCCATATTTGTCCATTCTCATATATAGAAGTTACAAAAATAGTCATCTGGATATGCTGTAAATGTCTTTGTTGGGAGCACGTAACATTTATGTTCTTACTACCTTGTGTTCTATTGTAATAAATTTGTGGTCTTGGATGTTTTCTCACATCAACTCTATTACGCATTAAGTTTTTTGGCAGGAAGACGGTGCAAATATGCAGATGCATTGATCATTCCAGTTCACAACAGGAGGATTGTCCACTTCATAAACCTTCAGTGGAACTGGTAGAGCATAGTCGACCGATCAGCCAACAAATGAAAAATGATAATAATAAAAAAAATGATTATCAACAGCACATCTCCTTGTGTGCTCAGCGGGTGTGCTACTGAAATAATGTAAAGTGTATGAAAGGAGAGGCTACAAGTCAAGATGGAACCATCAGCTTGCATATCATCGATCACACTTGTTATGGTCAGAGAATACATAATACCAAAAAGTGAACAAAAGCCTAATAGTCACCTACTGAGGTATCCGGTCATTGTGATTAGTTATGCCAAGGGTGTTAATACAAGTATGAGCTGCAGGTACCACTAATTGCTGTGCATCACACCTGGATTCTGCAACAGCCACAGGAACCACATGCGGATTACTGCTTATTGAAAGTTTGTGCCTGGGCTTGCTGTTGGAAAAAACTGAAAGTACAGGTTCAACCCGGCAAATATAGGAACGGGTCATCAATTAATTAGTGCAAATCCACATGTGGAACCCATGACTGAACCCCAGTGATTCCTGGTCACACATATCTTCAGGTATGGCCAATTGAAAATCTTAATTTAAGACTATGAGAAGTCATAACTGGCATTTTGACCCCTAAGGCCCTTAACTTTGTTATGCAGTATTGTATATCTTAACATATCTTGTAATTTCATGATAATTATATTGTTTTCTCTCCAGCTTAGATAGATCTACAGACCCATATGGCAAATAAATACCAGTTTACTAAACACAGCAGCCTGGATTTTGATAAATAGGTTCTTCTGATGCTTGATGGTTTGGTCCCATTAAGGATAACAAGCTCATTAAGCAATCTAGAACAACTGCTTGCAGCAGGTCTCCATGTATATGTGTTTTATCAACAGATACGAATTGGTTTCCAAATAGTTTTGATAAACTTAAGATCTCAATTTCCCTTCTGAAATCGTCTGTAATGACTATGTACATTTCTCCTGACATCCGTAATGAGGGTCTGGTAGGAGTACAAAGTGCGGCGCAGCCCTCTCACTAGTTCAAGGGAATAGTTTGATGTCATGTCACAGTTACTCAGTTACACAGTTATATAGAAAGCAATTTTCTCGACAGGATGGTAAACATAGACCTTGTTTAAAACACTGGATGAAAAAGCAGATGGAAATACCACAAAAAATAGTTCTAAATTGTAAAACATTGTAAAGCTAACCCTTGTATGAATTTCATTACAACAATTAGATGTGAAAGTAAAGGGCTGATAAGGGGAAATCACAAGCTGTATAATGTGGCTAAGCTGTTACTCTACAATTCCAAGAATTCAGGATCTACAGGAGAAAAAAACTTAAAACGGTTTTGCCAAGTTTTAAACTTAGGCCTGATCCGCAGGATACGGGATGTGTTGATCGATGGCGGTCTGACCATTGGGAAATCTATAATCACAGTCACAGGGGTCCTGTGTCCTCTCATTTGAATGGAGTGCATACAAGCTCCATTCTTTCTCTAGGGGACTGTCAAAGATAGCAGAGTACAGTGCTTGGCCATGTTCAGCAGTCCCAAAGAGATGAATGATGAGACAGCATGCACATTTGATCATGGCTCCACTTATACATTCTCTTATATATTCTCGTATTCATAGCAGTCTCAACTGTTGGACCCCCACCCATCAGACTCTCCTTTTTCTGAGTTAAATTGTATATGGGAGGCATCTTCTCAGTGTCTGACAGCTATCTATGTATACATACTTACATAGAGAAAACTATCAATCACTGATAATACCTTTCCTGTGTACAGCTATCAGTGACTGACAGCTATCTATGTACACACGCTTACACAGAGAATGCTATCAATCAATGATAACACTGCCCCTATGTACAGCTATCAGTGACTGACAGCTATCTATGTATACACACTTACACAGAGAATACTATCAATCACTGGTAACACCATCCCCATGTACAACTATCAGTCACTGACAGCTATCTATGTATACACACTTACACAGAGAATACTATAAATCACTGATAACACTGCCCCTATGTACAGCTATCAGTGACTGACAGATATCTCTGTATACACACTTACGCAGAGAATACTATCAATCACTGATAACACCTGCCCTGTGTACTGCTATCAGTGACTGACAGCTATCTCTGTATACACACGTACGCAAAGAATACTATCAATCACAG
The DNA here is from genome assembly GCA_900303285.1 of Rhinella marina. Classification (NCBI taxonomy): domain Eukaryota; kingdom Metazoa; phylum Chordata; class Amphibia; order Anura; family Bufonidae; genus Rhinella; species Rhinella marina. The sequence goes on along the minus strand of ONZH01027366.1, from coordinate 65,689 downwards.
ATAACACCTGCCGTGTGTACAGCTATCAGTGACTGACAGCTATCTCTGTATACACACTTACGCAGAGAATACTATCAATCACTGATAAGACCTGCCCTGTATATAGCTATCAGTGACTGACAGCTATCTCTGTATACACACTTACGCAGAAAATACTATCAATCACTGATAACACCTGCCCTGTGTTCAGCTATCAGTGATGAAGTTTTGCTGCATTTTTTGTATCATATATATCAATCTGCTCAGCTCCTCCTGCTCTCTAATATGCTGCCTGCAGATTGTATTGCATTTTGTCTTGTCATCCTAATGTGGATGCCTACAATGCTGCCATATTATAGCTGTTTGAAACCAGTCTTAACACGTTCCCGACCTAGGACGAGAATGCTCGTCCTAATATGGCGTTACTTAACGCCCTAGGACGAGCATTCTCGTCCTAGGGTTAACGTGCTGCTGCTGCCCCGCTGCCGCAATCTGCAGCAGGGGCCCGACTGATACTAACAGCCGGGCCTCTGCTGTGTCCGCCAGCACCGGTGATTACACCGATGCCGGCGGATTAACCCCTTGTATGCCGCGGTCATGCTGACCGCGGCATACAAGGCAATTGCGGCAGCTTTTTTAAGCCATCGGGTCCCCGTGAGGCGGTGGGGGGGGCCCGATGGTTGAGATGGAAGCCCCGATACCTTGCCCAGAGGCATCGGGACTCCAATCTACACAGAGCTGGGTCTCCTAGGCAACGGTCAGTACAATGTATTGTGAATACAGATGTATGTATGGTCAATACAGATGTATTGTGCTGCATTCAATCAGGGATCAGACCCTGAAATGTTAAAGTCCCTTACTGGGACATAAGTGAAATGTTAAAAAAAAAGTTAAATAAAAGTGTTTAAAAAAATAAAATTAAATTAAAAAAAATAATAAAGTTTCAATTAAAAAAAAAGCCCCTTCCCCATAAAGAAACACATAAAAATAAAAAAAAAAATATATACATATTAGGTATCGCCACGTCCGTAAAAACCTGCTTTATTAAAATATCACATGATCCAGCCCGCCCGGTCAACACCGTAAAAATAAAAAAATAAAAATTGTCTAAAAAAAGCAATTTTTTGTCACATTTCATCACAAAAATTGTAATACCAAGCGATCAAAAAAGCGTATACCCCCAAAAATAGTACCAATCTATCCCGCAAAAAATTAGCCCCTACCTGAGACAATCGCCCAAAAAATAAAAAAGACTACAGCTCTCTGACTATGGAGACACTAAAACATGATTTTTTTTGTTTCAAAAAGGATATTATTGTGTAAAACTTAAATAAATAAAAATAAGTATACATGTTAGGTATCACCACGTCCGTAAAAAACTGCTCTACAAAAGTATTGCATGATCTCTCCCCTCAGGTGAACACTGTAAAAAATAAAAAATAAAAACTGTGTAAAAAAAAGCCATTTTTTGTCACATTTCATCACAAAAATTGTAATACCAAGCAATCAAAAAAGCGTATGCCCCCAAAAATAGTACCAATCTAATCGTCATCTCATCCCGCAAAAAATGAGCCCCTACCTGAGACAATCGCCCAAAAAATAAAAAAAATTACAGCTCTCTGACTATGGAGACACTAAAATGTGATTTTTTTTTGTGCTTCAAAAATATTGTGTAAAACTTAAATAAATAAAAAAAAGTATACATATTAAATATTGCCGCGTCCTTAACGACCTGCTCTATAAAAATATCACACGATATAACCTGTCAGATGAATGTTGTAAATAACAAAAAATAAAAACAATGCCAAAACTGCTAGTTTTTGTTACCTTGCCTCACAAAAAGTGTAATATAGAGCTACCAAAAATCGTATGTACCCTAAAATAGCAAAACTGCCAACTTATCCTGTAGTTTCCAAAATAGGGTCAGTTTTTTGGAGTTTCCTACTCTAGGGGTGCATCAAATGTGACATGGCAACTTAAACGTTTTCCAGTGAAATCTGCCCTGGTTCCTTTCCTTCTGCGCCCTGCCGTGTGCCTGTACAGCAGTTTATGATGACAAATGGGGCATTTCTGTAAACTACAGAATCAGGGTAATAATTACTGAGTTTTGTTTGGCAGTTAACCCTTGCTTTAGTCTCAGAATAAAATGATTCATATGGAAAATCTGCCAAAAAAGTGAAATTCTGAAATTTTGGCTACATTTTCCTTTAATTCTTGTGGAACACCTAAAGGGTTAATAACGTTAATAACGTGTAAAATCAGTTTTGAATACCTTGAGGGGTGTAGTTTCTAAAATGGGGTAATTTTTGGGTGGTTACTATGATGGAAGCCTCACAAAGTGACTTCAAACCTGAACTGGTCCTTAAAAAGTGAGTTTTGGAAATTTTGTGAAAAATTTCAAGATTTGCTTCTAAATTTCTAAGCCTTCTAACGTCCCAAAAAAATAAAATGTAATTTTCAAAGTGATCCAAACCTGAAGTAGACACATGGGGAATGTAAAGTCATAACTATTTTTGGAGGTATTACTATGTATTTTAAAAGTAGAGAAATTGACATTTGGAAATTTGCAAATTTTTCTAAATTTTTGGTAAATTTGGTATTTTTTTATAAATAAGAATGAAATATTTTGACTCAAATTTACCACTGTCATGAAGTACAATATGTGACAAGAAAACAATCTCAGAATGGCCTGGATAAGTAAAAGCGTTCTAAAGTTATCACCACATAAAGTGAGACATGTCAGATTTGCTAAAAATGGCCTGGTCCTTAAGCTGTTAAGCTACATTCACATGACTGTATTTATGAGTCTGCATCCGTTGTGCAAAATTTTGCGTAACGGGAGCAGAGTCCTTCATTTCAATGGGGCGGCAAAAGATACTGTCCGCATCCGTAGTTCTGTTGCGTGGCCCCGCATAAAAAATACAGTGTCCTATTCTTGCCCGCAATCGGCGGCATGTGTGGTCCGCAAATTGTGAAATGCAAACGGTCTGGTATTCGTGTTTTGCGGATCCGCAAAACACTATGGTCATGTGAATGGAATCTTACTCTGAAATTTGCTCCTGTGTGCTTGCCTTAGATGAGAACACTGTCCCACATTTATCATTGTATTTGCTGCTTTTTTTGTGCCTTTTACTCCAAATGATTGCTTTATCTGCTGTGCAACAAATTTATTAACCAATTGTAGAGTGCAATAAAAAGCAAGTATGGCTATGCTGGACAGGATTGAGACACATTTCTAAATTTGAGAAGCAGAACAGTCAACAGCAGCAATTATGTATTTGACTTCTTGATTGATCCAACATACGAAAAAATGCAACAATTTGACCCCTTACAATCGCTGGGACTTTGTCTATCATAAAGGCTATCTCACTATGGCATTTGTGCATCCGGATTCAATTTGGTGCTGTCCTATACAACTTTGTTAGTATTACAAATTACACCATATTTAAAAAGTTGCAATATAGATTGCAAATGAGTAAAAGTGTTCTGCTCCACACAAACCCGACATAGAAATGGTGCCAGAATTGTATCCACTATGAAAGGTGATGGCAGAGATGTATGCTGTGACATATTTGTCCTATATAGTACAGTCATAATTTTTTTTTTTTTGTTTTCAACTGTGACACATACAGTATCGCTCCTGCATGACCACATTTAATAGAGAGATAAATTGGTAATTTGGATGACTGTCCTGGATCAGTGTTGAGTCAAATGGATAAATAGGGAACGTTTACACCTTGCTCGGTGCTGACTGTCACTATGACAGAAATCATGAACCCTTCATTGAAAAGTCTGTGGAGCCTTGGAGGAAAGAAAACAATTATAATAATATACATTAGTAACAGTTTATAAGGCCTGCAAGTTGATCCAGAGGAAGGCAAAAAACCCCTGTGAGATAGAAGCCAATTATCCCCACTTTAGGGGAAAAAATTCCTTCCTGACTCCAATCAGGCAATCAGAATAACTCCCTGGATCAACAACCCATCTCTAGTAGCTATACCCTGTAATATTATTACCCTCCAGAAATACATCCAGGCCTCTCTTAAACTCTTTTGGTGAATTTACCATCACCACCTCCTCAGGCAGAGAGTTCCATAGTCTCACTGCTCTTACCGTAAAGAATCCTCTTCTATGTTTGTGTACAAACCTTCTTTCCTCCAGACGCAGAGGATGTCCCCTCGTCACAGTCACAGTCCTGGGGATAAATAGATCATTGGAGAGATCTCTGTACTGACCCCTGATATATTTATACATAATTATAAGATCTCCCCTCAGTCGTCTTTTTTCTAAAGTAAATAACCCTAATTTTGATAATCTTTCTGGGTACTGTAGTTCACCCATTCCAGTTATTACTTTAGTTGCCCTCCTCTGAACCCTCTCCAGCTCTGCTATGTCTGCCTTGTTCACAGGAGCCCAGAACTGTACACAGTACTCCATGTGTGGTCTGACTAATGATTTGTAAAGTGGCAGGACTATGTTCTCATCACGGGCATCTATGCCTCTTTTGATGCAACCCATTATCTTACTGGCCTTGGCAGCAGCTGTCTGACACTGGTTTCTGCAGCTTAGTTTGCTGTTTGATAAAATTCCTAGGTCCTTTTCCATGTCAGTGTTACCCAGTGTTTTACCATTTAGTATGTACTGGTGACTTGCATTATTCCTTCCCATTTGTCAGTGTTAAACCTCATCTGCCACTTCTCTGCCCAAGCTTTCAGTCTTTCAGATCCATCTGTAGGGTCTGGCTATGACATTACTTAATTCTCTTAGGACAAATAATGATAATTAACCCACTGCAAAGTAGATGGCGGGACAAAAAGATGTATATATACTATAGTGACAACAATGACCCCCACGCCACCTGCAGCAAAATGGCTCAAATAACCATAACAGTACAAACTCCCAAAAGAGCAAATCAGAAACAGTGTCTATGAAAAGACAAACGGAGCCACTAATGTACTACAAAAACATGACAATCTTTATTACATCTTCACATATATAAAAGTTAAAAAGTCAATGTTATACAGGGAGTGTAACAGTGCAGACAAGAACCCCATCCCTGGCCCATATAAATACAATAGTACAAAAATGAACAGCAGTCACATATAATAGTGATATATAATAAAAATACCGCCAAGGTCCCATACACTCATGTAATGAGGGGTATAATGCCACAGTGGCAACCAGTATGCGGTCAGGTATATGTGATAAGTAACCACGCCAATAACGAGATACCGTAGTGGCTAAACAAAAAGTATATATATATGTAATTACACATAGCTGAATACCACAGGTATATCACTGATGAGAAAAATCATCATAATAGATGACTGCTATCCCTACTCATATAGTCAAAAATAAATTCAAAATATTATGTGCAAAAGCTCACCAAATAAGATGAAAACCAAGCAAAGGGCCAGGGATGGCGTTAAGATAGCATCTCTTAGAAAACCCTCAGTTTACGCACGACAGATGTTAACCCTTTCATGACCGGACCTATAAAAGGCCAGGATGTCCAGGCAACTTTTTGGGATTTGGGCACATGGTGGTTTAGTGACCCTATTTTTTTTTTTTTTTTTTTTAATACGAAAATAATTTTTGCAATTTTTTTTTTACTTCACAATTAGGACTTATTATTAGAATGTTTTTTTTAAAGATATTTTATATTTTTTTGTGTAATTTAGACAAAAACCGCTAATTCTTATTAAAGAAAAGTCATTTTTTTAATTATAGATTTTTATTTTTTAAATATTAAAACTGACACACAAATTAATTATTGCAATGGGTTCCCTATTTGATGACGATCGTTTTGATATATAGCATGTATAGATTTTATTTGACGGGGCGACTATGGTGACTGTTTCCATTGGCGACTGCGTGTTTAATTTTTTTTTTTACACTTTTTTTGTTTGCTTTTTATTTATTTTTTTACTTATATATTAATTTACTTTTGACAAATAATATGTTCCCCAGGAGGTCATTAAAAGACCTCTAGAGGACATTGACTTTTTTTTTTTAACACTTTTTTTCCCCACTGTTTCCACTGTAACTGGGGCATCCACAGGAGCCCCAGTTACAGGGGAAAACAGACCCCTGGGGGCTCATTAGACACAGGCAGAGCTGATCAGGGTCTCCTTAGACCCTGCAGTACTGCTGTGGCCCCGAGACACCCGGCGGTCACGTGACTAGTACAGGAAGCGGCGCTGCCGCTTCTTTCCTGCTGCTCCTCCGGCTTAGGTAAGGCTCTCCTCCGGCTTAGGAGAAGACAGAAGCGGTAATAAACCGCTCCTGTCTTCTCCTCAGGGTCCCCGCTCTGTCTGTGAGCCGGGACCCGACCTGCTCCTGCTAGATTGCAGGAGCAGGAGCTTTAATCCCAGCGCTGATCAGCGCTGGGATTAAAGCGCTGCCTGCACGTGTGTATACGTGCTATCTGCACGGGGCATGTGCAGATAGGACGTATATAGCCGTATGGCAGTCGTCAAGGGGTTAAACTTACAAGCCTATAGTTTCCAGGCTCTGTTTTTGGACCCTATTTGAATATTGGCACCACATTTGCTATGCGCCAATCCTGTGGAACACTCCCTGTCAGTATAGAGTCCTTAAATATAAGAAATACGGGTCTGGCTATGACATTACTTAATTCTCTTTAGGATACGGGGGTGTATGCCATCCGATCCTCAATCCGATCCGATCATCGATTTGTCTATTTTAATCTTTCTAAGGCTGTATTCATATAACATATATTTTATTTAGTAATACACATGTCCATAAAGTGATACAGTATTTCGCACACCAAATCATTGCTATACAGAAGTCTCCTTCCTTACTTTGGCTCTTGGCTCCAGATATCCTAAGATGAATGGAGCGAGATGACTAGCTTTGTGAGTAAAGCAAACTTTTGGTCATCTTGCGTCATTTATCTCAGGATCTCAAATCAAGAACTGAAGTAAGAAAGGACACATCTGTATTTGTATAGGATCCAAAATATACTGTACTGTGATTTCTATCAATTTCAACTACAGTAATAGTTCAGGTTGAGTAGGTTACAGATTTCCAACATATGAATTTGTTTACATCATTGGAAGACCATGCTACCAAATTATCAAAACTTTCATGGATGAAGACATCCATAAATGCCTACATTATCCTTTCAGATTTTGTTATTTATTTGTTACATTTGTTACATTACATTTGGCAAATAAATTTGAAATATTTGATAAAATGAAGCTGCTTATTATACCATTTGCTATCATAGAAAGCAGTGAGCTCCTTTGAAATAGTCTGGAAAGAAATTTGGATCATTTTTCTGATCAGTCTTCCTGGCAATAAAGGAGTTAGTCTGTAACACTAATGGCCTCGATCCCATCAGAGGTTTAACTATGTTTAAGTTGCCCTCTAACCTGACCCTGCCCTAGACAATAGCTTTTTAGGTGCGCTAAATGGCTACATCTTGCCATTGCTGCCAAATTAATGAGCCCATGTCATAGTTAGTTTACAGTTCACTCACAGAGCGATCGAGTGGAAAATGAGTCTGAGATTTTGAAGAAACTCGCACACATTTGCAAAGATTATTCTTCCCGTACTCTAAATCACTAACCTTCCAGAGCTAAACCTACCATGCATAAGCATCAAAATGTCAGTCTTATGGCTCTGGTTGTCTGATTTTTTTGTAAATAAAGGGAACTTATCGGAATAATAAAAAAAAGTTTACACTTTCCATTCCAAATCCCCCTATTTTTCAGATCCATCACACGCTGACAGACTTTGTTTTCCTGGCTGCAGCAGTAATATTCCTGCATACGGCACTTGACCACAGCAGTCAATCACTGACCTCAGAGGTCTTGTGCCATATACTGCTGAGGCCACGTCTTGGTCTGCTGGCTAAGATCCAGTGTATTATTTGTTCTCATAAGTGGTTGATAAGTCATTTTGCAGAATGGATCTATTCAACTTAAGTTGTTACAAACTATTAGATCAGTGGGAGTCCTACTGCTGGGACCCCCACCAATCACGAGAACGGGGGCCCTGTACCCCCTGCTGCCCCCTGAAATAAATGGAGGGGCTGCTCCTTTAATTTCTATGAGAATTCCAGCGAAAGTGGAGCGATGTACTTGGCTATTTCTGGAACTCCCATAGAAATGAATGGAGTGGCCATGCCCATGTGCGCATGGCCACTCTGTCCTTTTCAGGGGGGCTGCAGGGAGTACATGGGGCCCCATTCTCATGATCGGTAGGGGCCCCAGTGGTAGGAGCCCCACCAATCTAATAGTTATCCCCTGTTCTGTCGATAGGGGATAACTTGTAGCAATCAGAATACCCCTTTTTTGTTTGTCTGGGGCTTAAACGTGGCTCCCATGGGTGGCCAGCAGTCAGTGGATCAAACCTACAAACCAAGGGCCATCTGGTGGAATTTCATTTATTGGAGCCACATTTGCATGCCCATTACTTTCATGTTTTTGAGCACACTTATGGGGTTAATGTATCAAGTCCCTTTGACAGAAAAATGGAGTCATTTTACCTGCTTTGTAAGTGGAGTAGTCAAATTTATGATGTTTTGTGCCATTTTAGGGTGGTTTTGCCATGCCTAGCAGTGCGCATTTACCAAGAGGAGGCCATATGTTTTGTTGGCAGAGCTACATTTTAGCCAGATTTATCATTGTGACCTTTTGCAAAAAGTCACAAAAAATCACAAATATACTCTGAGTCCAACATTTTGTAAATATATGTGCAAAAAAAATGCTTCACACCAAGCAGACACTCCAAGAAAAGAACAAAAATTTGTATATCACAAAGATTGGTCAGAATGCATAGTCCTTATGAATGTATGGCCCTCAGGTTCCTCACTCCCTCTCCTCCCCCTTATGAGGAAGGGAGGCCGAGGGAGCCAATCCCCCAGACATTTTGGAGATATAAAGGTTCTGAAAATACATAATGCATAATAGTCTTTATGCATATAAACTATGCTAACAAAATGTCATATAAACCAACTTATCCTATTTTCACCCCTGCTAAAAATGGTTTCTATGGTCAACATAAGCACTTTTTGTTAAAGAGGACCTGCTACCTCTCCTGATATGTCTTTTTTAGTAAATACTTGTATTGCCAATGAAATATCAATTCTGTGTTGTGTTACTATTCAGTTGTTCCTCCTAAAAGCTGGGTGTTACCAGGTTTGGGAGGTGAGGTGTCGCCACGCACTCTCTAAGGGCCCATTCACACAACCGTGGAGCACGGTCCGGGACGGTCCGTGAAAACCCGGACCGTGCTCCTTCTGAGGGCAGGAGCGCATGGCGTCATTGGTTGCTATGACGCTGTCGCTTCCTGAGGCCGCCGCTGTACAGTGATAAACTGTACACGCTTGTATAGAGTGTATCACTGTACAGAGGCGGCCTTAGGAAGCGCACGGCGTCATAGCAACCAATGACGCCATGCGCTCCTGCCCTCAGAAGGAGCACGGTCTGGGTTTTCACGGACCATCCCGGACTGTGCTCCATGGTCGTGTGAATGGGCCCTAAGGCTGAGTTCATACCAGTTATTTGGTCAGTTATTTTCATCAGCCATTGTGAGCCAAAACCAGCAGTGAAGCCTATTCAGAGATCAGGTGTAATGATATGATTTGCACCTGTTTGGTGTCTTTGACCCTAACCTGGTTTTGGCTCACAATAACTGATCAAAATAACTGACCAAATAACTGAAGAGTGAACTTGGCCTAACATTGTCCAATCACTGCTGACGGTGGCAGACTGTGTATGGACACACCTTTTTTTCTACAAGGGAAAAGGCACCGTAATGCCCAGTTGTTAATTTATTCATAAACATCCAGGAGGAATAACAGAGGAACGATGCAACGCAGAGTTATAAGAATAGATAGGCTCGGACTGGCCCACAGGGGTACAGGTGAATCCCCCGGTGGGCCCCTACTCTCCCACCCCCTGCACAAGTAGCACATAATACAGTAGACTTACTGCACTACATACAATGTACAGCACCTCAACCCAGTTTATTATTATAGACACGATCAGAGCTGAGATGACTTCTAGGTATAGAGGAAAGCCACCAGTGTCCTCTTCTCCCCAGGACCTACCTTCTCAAGGTCACTGCAGAGACCCCATATTCAATCATCTGGTAGCATCTCACTGCTGTGAGAGCAGGTAATATAAGATAAATGTATCCGTACGGTGGGCCCCCAAAATACATTTTACTGGTGGGCCCTAGGCAACCCAGTCCAACACTGAGAATAAATGTTCCAGAATTGTTATTTTAGGAGGGACACCAGTGTTTACCAAAATAAACACGTCAGGAGAAGTGACATGCCCACTTTAATGTTTATGCAGAGGGGACAGTTCAAGCATGGCTATGGTTGTTAGAATCCCCTAAACCTTCTTTCCAAAGGCTTTCACTGAACAGCAAACTAAGCTGTAGAAGCCAGTGCCAGACAGCTGCTGCCAAGGCCAATAAGATAATGGGTTGCATCAATAGGGGCATAGATGCCATGATGAGAACATAGTCCTGCCACTTTACAAATCACTAGTCAGACCACACATGGAGTACTGTGTACAGTTCTGGGCTCCTGTGAACAAGGCAGACATAGCAGAGCTGGAGAGGGTTCAGAGGAGGGCAACTAAAGTCATAACTGGAATGGGTGGACTACAGTACCCAGAAAGATTATCAAAATTAGGGTTATTCACTTTAGAACTGAGGGGAGATCTAATAACTATGTATAAATATATCAGGGGTCAGTACAGAGATCTCTCCCATCATCTATTTATCCCGAGGACTGGACGAGGGGACATCCTCTGCGTCTGGAGGAAAGAAGGTTTGTACATAAACATAGAAGAGGATTCTTTACGGTAAGAGCAGTGAGACTATGGAACTCTCTGCCTGAGGAGGTGGTGATGGTAAGTTCACTAAAAGAGTTCAAGAGGGCCTGGATGTATTTCTGGAGGGTAATAATATTACAGGTTATAGTCACTAGAGAGGGTCGTTGATCCAGGGAGTTATTCTGATTGCCTGATTGGAGTCGGGAAGGAATTTTTCCCCCTAAAGTGAGGAAAATTGGCTTCTACCTCACAGGGGTTTTTTTTGCCTTCCTCTGGATCAACTTGTAGGAAAACAGGCTGAACTGGATGGACAGATGTCTTTTTTTGGCCTTACAAACTATGTTACTATGTTACTATGTAATAGTAGCAAAATTTCATCTATCAAAAACCAGAATGGTTGTCATGTTGTCATTAAAATAACTCATATAGACATCCTAAGGACTTGTGTCTTCAACCAATATCATAAGAAATAAGGCTAAGTTCACATATGCATAGGAGGCTCAGTTTGGATTCTCTGTTGCAGATTCTGTCAAAAATATTCCAAAAAATTCCTGCCTGCAGGAATATTTTGTCTGGTAAAAAGGTGGACTTCATAACAGAAACCCCATGGATCCCATAATAGTCAATGGGGTGCGTCTGGCGACGGCAGGTTCAGTTATGTGTCAGAAGCCTAAGGTTAAAAAGGAGTTTTCATACTTTTAATATTTATCAAGGAGTTTTTATCAGTTTCTTCACTGGGGAGTTAAGGCCTCTTTACACAGGTCGTAAAAGCCGGCGATTATTGGGAGTGACTGTTCAGTCATTATAATTGCCTGCTCATCTGAGGAGATGAGAGCTTCATTTCCATGCAGCAATGATCTTCTCTGTATGGTGAAACGCAATCGCTACTGTGGTCGCTCATTCCCATAAAGCAAGTATGGCCAACCTGCGGCTAAGCAGCTGTTGTAAAACTACAACTCCCACCATGCCCTGCTGTAGGCTGATAGCTGTAGGCAGTCTGGGCATCCTGGGAGTTGTAGTTTTGCAACAGCTGGAGAGCCTCAGGTTGGCCATCCCTGCCATAGAGATTCATTGTTTCTGGGCAAAAGATCCCTGTTTACACAGAATGATTTTCTGCCCAGTAACAATGATTTAGATGCCATCATCGATGGTTTAACCTGATGAACAAGTGTTGACTCTTTCATTGGATGATGGGTGGCACCTTTACACAGTGAAATTATTGGGAATGAGAATTCATACAATAATCAGCCCAATAATGAACCCATGCAAAAGTCTATCTCGGTTTGCTGGCTTCTAGGCACACAGACCATCAATACATACTCATGTAATGTCATTCACTGAAAGACTTTGAGATTCTGGAGACCATGTGGTTTTTACATTTTCTTTTGTCATGTCCGTCATACATGGAGGCAAGTGTCTAAAAACGTAAACTACCACCATAACTTATTTTATTTCATGCGTAGTGCAAATATTCGGCTGTTATTTCAGCTTGCAGAGTCAGCTTGTAGCATCTAGTGAGTGATAATAGTGATGAGAGAGTTTGACATCTCCAGCAGTTGATGGACACGGGTGTTCTTTACAGTAATGGGAATTCATGTTGTGTAAATTCAGTGTGGGGATGAGTGATTTCAAAGTCCTGGGATCACTTGTACCCTATATCAATTATGTCTAGCTTTGCGTTTCCAGATGTTCTTCAGCATCAATAGAAAACTCAATGAAGATCATAGTGGTCTTCTTGAGATATTTCACAAGGTGCGCTCAGCCATAGCTGCCAGTATTTCAGAAAATTTATAGGAACACACATGTATAATAAAAACAGTTCAAGAATGGTTTCTCTTTGTACTGTACAGCACCCAGTGTAAAGATGATACTTAACAGAATTCAAAGTATGAGAGGATGCTCTGTGCAAACCTCAGCTCTGAAGTCTGGAGAACTGTGAATGCAGCTCTGGACTGCACAGTATATTACAGGCTGTAACTCAGAATATTTGATGTAATAAATAAAAGGTAACTAAACTTAAAGAAAATATTCATGCATTTTAGGAAAAAAATAACACAAAAAATAAGAATGGCACAGCCACAGTAAAGGTTAGAATTCTCACATCAAAATTAAGGAATCGTAGGTACAGTGCCTTGCGAAAGTATTCGGCCCCCTGGAAATTTCAACCTTTTGCCACATTTCAGGCTTCAAACAAAAAGATATAACATTTTAAATTTTTGGTGAATAATCAACAACAAGTGGGTCACAATTGTGAAGTGGAAAAAAATGTATTGGATCATTTAAACTTTTTTTGTAATAATAAAACTGAAAAGTTGGGCGTGCAAAATTATTCGGCCCATTTACTTTCAGTTCAGAAAACTCACTCCAGAAGTTCATTGAGGATCTCTGAATGATCCAATGTTGTCCTAAATGACTGATGAAGATAAATAGAATCCACCTTTGTGTAATCAAGTCTCCGTATAAATGCACCTGCTCTGTGATAGTCTCAGGGTTCTGTTTAAAGCACAGAGAGCATCATGAAGACCAAGGAACACACCAGGCAGGTCCGTGATACTGTTGTGGAGAAGTTTAAAGCTGGATTTGGATACCAAAAGATTTCCCAAGCTTTAAACATCCCAAGGAGCACTGTGCAAGTGATCATATTGAAATGGAAGGAGTATCAGACCACTGCAAATCTACCAAGACCCGGCCATCCCTCTAAACTTTCATCTCAAACAAGGAGAAGACTGATCAGAGATGCAGCCAAGAGGCCCATGATCACTCTGGATGAACTGCAGAGATCGACAGCTCAGGTGGGAGAGTCTGTCCATAGGACAACAATCAGTCAAACACTTCACAAATCTGGCCTTTATGGAAGAGTGGCAAGAAGAAAGCCATTTCTCAAAGATATCCATAAAAAAGTCTCGTTTACAGTTTGCCACAAGCCACCTGGGAGACACACCAAACATGTGGAAGAAGGTGCTCTGGTCAGATGAAACCAAAATCAAACTTTTTGGAAACAATGCAAAACGATATGTTTGGCGTAAAAGCAACACAGTTCATCACCCTGAACACACCATCCCCACTGTCAAACATGGTGGTGGCAGCATCATGGTTTGGGCCTGCTTTTCATCATCAGGGACAGAGAAGATGGTTAAAATTGATGGGAAGATGGATGGAGCCAAATACAGGACCATTCTGGATGAAAACCTGTTGGAGTCTGCAAAAGACCTGAGACTAGGACGGAGATTTATCTTCCAACAAGACAATGATCCCAAACATAAAGCAAAATCTACAATGGAATGGTTGAAAAATAAACGTATCCGGGTCTTAGAATGGCCAAGTCAAAGTCCAGACCTGAATCCAATTGAGAATATGTGGAAAGAGCTGAAAACTGCTGTTCACAAACGCTCTCCAGAATGGGCAAGAATTTCAGTCTCTAGATGTGCAAAACTGATAGAGACATACCCCAAGTGATTTGCAGCTGTAATCGCAGCAAAAGGTGGCACAACAAAGTATTAATGCAAGGGGGCCGAATAATTATGCATGCCCCACTTTTCAGTTTTATTATTACAAAAAAAGTTTAAATGATCCAATAAATTTCGTTCCACTTCACAATTGTGACCCACTTGTTGTTGATTCTTCACCAAAAATGTAAAATGTTATATCTTCTTGTTTGAAGCCTGAAATGTGGCAAAAAGTTGAAAAGTTCCAGGGGGCCGAATACTTTCGCAAGGCACTGTATATTCAGAACATTCATGCAACACACACATACTAGCATCAGTGGTGGACTGGGAACTTAAAGTGTCCCTGGAAAAATATGAAAAGTGGTTTTGTAGTCGGGTCGAAATTGATTGAAGTTTGCAGGTCCAAAGTGCAACCTTTTCTCAGTAGCAGTTTAGAGGCAACAACAATGATGGTGGTTGTAGTACTCCTTGAGTCTGACTCCAAACTCTTTGCTATATTCCCAAGATAACCAAAGGTGTATACTGTCCTTATTAACTCTTTCTGCAGTGACGGGGTGGATGGGGGCAAAGACTTTAGATACAGATGGACAGTCCATTTCAAACTGTGGTAGGTGCCAGAGGCAATAATCTTTTCCACAGCAGCAAAGCCTTTTTGCAATAAACAAGTAAATAACTTGGACCTTTCAGGGCCTTCTGAGATGACTCTTTCTCTCAGGAGTCCTCGGGTAATAGAGCAACTTCTCTGGAAGCGGTAGTCTCACAAACAGAGGTTCTTCAGACTTGGGCCTAGTTCTCAGGAGTTTGCACATATAGGTCTTCTCTTGGTCTGCTACACTCACATTCTCTAACAAGGGGGCAGACAAAGTCCATCTCCCTGGTGAGCTATGCATTCTGCCAAGGTTAACCCTATATATTTCTATGAATGTACACAGTGTATAGAAAGACAAGTATTATAATAAATCAGAACATTTAACTCGGCAAACATTGAGTTACACTAGTTAACCCTTCGCAGTGCCCCACTGGGTTACTGCATTGGTATACATCATTATTAAAGATATTTTGTGCTTGTATCCAGGGGGAGTAGCATTAAACAGGGATACATTTATCCCTAAAATATCTCTACAGTTCTAATCACTGTAGAAAAATATTGCTGTATCAGCGGTTTGCAGCTCCCTAAAAAACAATTGCCAAAAGTGCTTTTGATAGATGTGCCTCTTTGCAAAACTCAATATGGTTCATGCAGCAGCACTATTCATGCTTTTCTTTTTCAGTACTGGGCATGCAAGCCTGACTATAAAGCACTTTGCTGTTTTTTTTACGTTTCAAACTAATCTAATTTGAGACAGACTGGTTGTTACGGAAGCCCCATTGAAAGGTCCATGGTTCTTAGGTTGTATAGTTCTAGTAACCAGCTGGATTTGTAAGTTTTGTGTAGCAAAGTACTAGTGTTTTCTTTACAGAAGTATAGCACTGAGAGCCGGCAGTATACCATCTATATCAAAATGTTTTCAAACATTGTAATTACAAGTATCTAAGGTGTTCCACAGCAAAACGTTCACCATGACCAATGTAGGCGGCAAGTTCAGAACTTTAAAAAGTTGTGATTTTTTTGCTCTTCACTTTGTGCCATGTGTTTTTTCGTAATGCATGGGGATAGTACACATGGTGATGTCACAGCGTAGGGATGTCATCGATGTGCTGCCTGCATTCATGAGGCCTTTCCGACGATTATAAAACATGTCCTGTCATTACTATAAGGGTCCATTCACACGTCTGCAACTGTTTTGTGGTCCGCAAATTGCACTATGATAGAAATTCCTTTTCTTGTCTGTGGCTGCGCACAAGAATAAGACATGTTTTATTTTTTGCGGTGCTGCAGAATGGAAGTGCGGATGCGGACAGCACACTGTGTACTGTCCACATCTTTTGCGCCCCCATTGAAAATTAATGGGTCGGCACCTGTTCCGCAAAATTGCGGAATGGATGCGGAACCATTTTGCAGACGTGTGAATGTACCCTAATAGGGATCGAGGAAAGTGTGAGATGCACACAGCTTGTATCCGTACTTTGCGGATCCGCCTTTTGCAGACCTCAAAATACATACGGTTGTGTGCATGAGGCCTTATTGTGAGACAGTCATTTACAGTACAATACCTCGTATATTTGTGATTCCTTCCAACATTGTTTCATTCTTTCTTTCCAGTGGTCCTAGAAGATTTATGGAGCAATATTGCTTATATTTGTACATGGCAGGAATATTATATCCTATTGCCAGAGTTCAAGGTCAAGAAAAAGTCCCATAATTTAAAACTGTTTACGGTTTTCCCAGCAAAGAAACATTATAGTAAGAAAAATTATGTGATTTTATGTGTTGCAGTTATCTTTGGCATTACACAGCTTTTAAACGCATTAGCATGTGCTTATGTTTTTAGACTTATTACTTGCTGCTTATTTTATTGTTGATAGATTGATGGAGCCATGAGGTTTAGTTGACGAGACTGTAGTTTATTCCATAGAAAGTCAAAGTGAACGACCAAGTTCACATTTTGTAGATTTGCTGTATTTTTTTATATAGCCACTGGGACTAAATAAGAAAAAGCTACAGTATACAAGCAACAGTCCACCTTCTCCTAATTCCACATAATTCTTCTAAGGAAATCATTGAGGGACTGGGCTATGTTCTTCTGATCTCTCAAAGTTAGCTTTTCCTGGTACTTGCTAAACCAATTGCCTGCTTGATCTAAAGGTGGCCATACACATTGGATAAAAGTAGGTTGATGGTTAAATAGCAGTTGAACAGATGATTATCTGGTGAATGACCATTTCACAGTCATGCACATTTTAGTTCATATTGGCCGTTCTAGTTATTCAAACTGGACACGTTTCAACAATCGATAAAACATCTTTCTAACAATGTTCTTTCCAGGAATGATCTTTCGTCAGACAATCAAAAATTTCAAACAAAGCTAACTACTACTTTTCACACAATGGCAATCTTTGATCAGTTGGCTAAAATGATCATTTGTAGTTAAATTTCACCAATAAAAATTGTTTTGGTTGAAATTATCCATCAATCATGATCAACTTTAGACTTACTGTGCATGGGCATATGAGCAGTTATGTGCACCAGGGTAGGACCCAAGCCATTCTGTGCCCCTTGCCCCTCCTGCAGGAGGAGCAAAGGTGTACGGAGCGACTTGGGCCTGCCCTCAGTGCACTTAACTACTCATTTGCATATGGAATAAAAGTAGTTTTTCTCCAGAATGAATCAGCAGATCACTAAGTGAATAGCATCTTTACATTCAGCTGAGCTAGCCCTACAATGCATTCTTCCTGGTTTACCAGTGGATCTTCTGGTGATAGACTGGCTTTGTTAGGGTGGGTTCACACTTGCGTTATGGCATTCCGTTATAGGTTCCGTTTATAACGGAATATAACGGAATGCCCAGATGGATTGCAAAATGGAAGCCATTAAATTGAGTCTTTCACCTGTTTTTCACCTATATAAGAGCACTGCCCCACAGAAGATTGCATACACATTCCAGACATACCTGTGAGTCTGTATTCCATGTTGAGAAAAAGCACTTTTATTCTGCAGGAAAACAGCTCCCAAGTGCCCAGCTCTGTTGCTGCTGCAAACCAGACTGAAGAGGGGAGGGCTGCTTCAGCTGCTCGTATCTTGGGATTCGTAGCAGATAGAAAAATGGTTCTGATCTTCTGTAAAAGCTGGCATTCTAAGCTTTCAAATAATACCAAAATCCAATATTATTCCAGTATACTAGTAGATATAGCTGTTAGAAACCGAGTCAGGAGAGAAAGCTGTTGTTAGTTTCACTTTCAGCTGGGCACTTGGGTGCTGTTTTCCTGCAGAATAAAAGTGCTTTTCCTGGACATGTAATACAGACACAAAGTGCACACAGGTACTGTATCTCTGGGATGTGTATGCAATCTTCTGTGGGGCACTGCTGTTAGTTGTATAGGTGAAAAACAGGTGTTCCATCACAATAAAAGTCTATTGGCAAGCAAAGTCCTGTCAACAGGACTTTGTTTTCCGTCCTGCATAACGGAAACCAGACAGATCCGTTAAGCTTGCCCATAGACTTCTATTGTGACGGATCAAAACGGATTGCCTCTTAAAGGCTTCCATTTTGCATTCCGTTATATTCCATTATAAACGGAACCTATAACGGAATGCCATAACGCAAGTGCATACCCACCCTGATATGTGTCATGATCATACATGTTACATATATATATATATTTATTATAGTATTACAGTATTAGCCAGATAAGATCGTGCTAGTTTGGGTGAAACAAAAATACTGGACTTTTGTATAGTTTTTTAGCCAGGTTTCCAATAGTTAATATAGAATTATTGCGCTCCAATTATTTACAGTTACTGGAATTGTCCATTTCACTCGGCAGCTGGAATAAGCAATTATAATGCTATACCTCAGCACACTGCATACTTTCCAGGGGAACATCACCCACTCACCGTTCACTCTTCATCACCTTTCTAAATTAATTTTGCAGTTTAAATCACAATAGGACAGGAAATCTATTCTTCACAAATCCAGATGTATGAAGTTTAAAAAGTTTGTGGAAATAATGATTCCCTTCTATAAATCAATATTGCTAAGGATCATAAGCTCAGAGTTTTGAAATCGAAATTTATTGCAGCTATTTTCTGCAAGTATTTTCAGAGAACCTGCTCCGAGTTCAGAAGTAAATTCAGGTCCTAACTGATAAACAGGTCTATAAAAATAAAGAGGAATATATCAAAAGGTACCATGTTCTATGTTATTTGTCTCAGGACGTTTTACCTTGTATGCAATCTGCTAGTCTAGGAGAGAGAAGTATGCTCACTGCGCGGCCAGTAGGTTACTGGCCACGCAATTGTGGGCCTATAAAAATACATAAAACACATAAAACCTTGAGCAAAAAGCAAATATAGTATTGTAGAAAACTGATAACAAAGGGAATCTGCTGTCATAAAAGTTATCTATTGTTTACATCGTTTTTTTGTTAAACATGGAATATTTCTGGTTTCACACTGAGCCCTTAAAATAAACTGAACCAGTTTACCTCTCAGCGGTTATTACATTATCTACAGAGGGCAAGATTGCAGTGAAATGTAACATATGGGGGAAGATAACACAAGATCACACCACTGAAAATAGGTGATGGGTAAAACTCACTTCATTCGCCTCTCTGTACAATGTCTGCTATACCTGACACAGAGCATGCCCACAACATTCTCCAGTAAAAGTTATGCCCAGACTACAACATCCTACTGTCTGGCCTCCCCTCTAAGGGGCCATTCAGACGACCGTGGTATTGCACAATTTGCAGAACACACGGCCGGGCACCCCGTTGAAAATGCCTATTCTCGTCCGCTATTGTGAACAAGAATAGGACATGTTCTATTTTTCCTTGCAGAGCCGCGGCTCAGCAAGATCCCGTGCCGGCCATTGAAGTAAACGGGCCAAAATTGCGGAATAGGTGCGGACCCGTTCACATTGTCGTGTGGGTTGGTGGGCTCTAAGGCTGATTTTGGGGCTTTGTGTTGAGGGCTTATTATTGAATACTCAAAAACACTATCCAAACCTATACTACAAGTAGAGATGAGCGAATCTATTTGCCGCTTCGTAGATTCGTATCGAATCTTACAAATTATCTATTCCGAAGCGAATCTGGATTTTTTCGGATTCGCTTCATATTATTCCTAAATTTTTGTAAAATTTTGAATGCTAATGATACGTACGATACATACACTACGTACGAAACGTACGCATTCTTCGTGAAACTGACGATACGCCCCCGCAAGAGTGGGAAAGTGAAGATACGCCCCCCTCAGAACTGAAAAAAACAGCCCGGCCCACCGGGATCTAACTATTTGCACATATAGGGAGTGAAGACTCCTCCCTCAGTACTCAACCTCCTCTGAACCAGTTTAGACCAGCGCTGAACACTGATCAGTACAGCAAGCATGGCTAAAGAGCTGTGTCCGAACTGGAACCAGATGGTCTTTGGGAACAAGTTCCCCGAACCACCGCCCGCTCTAGACATTAGGGTGTCACACTCTGAACTCAAGACAAGAAACCCAGCTTCAGTGCCCTTATTCTCCTTACCAGCTGCTCAGATTGCTGCACCTCGTGAGGAGGTTCATTGTGAGGCGGCTGGTGCGCTGCTGTAGCTGGTGCGGCGGAGGTGGCTGGAGCGTCCACTTCGGTTCCCAGGAGGAGGTCAACAACACCTTCCATAAGGCAGAACTCAATTGTGCCAGCATCGGTGACGGCCCACGCGCAATACTCTATGGGACTACAAGAATGCCGTGGAGGACTGGGTAATCCAGGTACTGGACCATCCTAGGCCTGGGAGATCCTACATTGGAGCACCGAAAGGGAACTGTCCTGTGGTTTTCCGGTCGAGCGAGGCTCTGGCTTCCTGGCAGACGACGAAGATGGCAAGGAATACTTCGTGGGCCGCAGGTCAGTTAAATGGCCGTACCTGTCCCAACCTCGTCACAGCCTGTATGTGGGGGATCAGATGGAGTACACCCCCATGATGTCCCTGAAAGGCCCCTTTGCTACAGGGATTACCTTACTTTCTAAGCCCCTGGTATCTACATCGGAACCAGAAGTGTGGCCGGTTGAACCACCAGGTCCAGGACGCGTGCGCTGCCTCCAGGAGTCACCAGATGGCGTCCTCCGGTTCAGGGAAAAGCCACAGCCGGAGCCTCTGATACGTGGACTGCCACCACCATCACAGTCCTTTCAGCTGGGTCAGCTGACAACTTCATCATTTACATTCCAATCCACGGTGATCCACCAATACCAACTACCATGGAAGATGAAGCCAGCAGCAGCCAGGAGAGCTGGGGCTTCTTCCCTGGATGCAACCTTGCCTCCACATCTGCAGCCAGAAGTTCTTACCCCTGCTGTCCCAGCAGGAGGATCCGGAAAAGCGCAAGTGGCTGCAGCGCTCACCAGCGTGACCACTACCCGGACTCAGCCAAATCCGACTTCCGGAAGAAGAGGGCAGTGGAGTTCCACCATGGCAGCGAGCGTGGCCTACAAGAGGCAGGAGCGTCCTCTGATGTCCTTCAGTAGCAGCTCAAGCGAGGAGGACTTCAGGTCCCTCATCGAAGGGACCCAACTACTGGCTGTCTCAAGGACACTTCAAGAGGACCTATGGGAGCCACACCATGGACTGCACCTGACGGGTGAGAGCTAGTTGGCACTTTTTTTGTTTAGTTTGTATTGACCCCGTTTGACTCTCACCCAGATGGTCATGGCTTGGATTGTCAGGATTCCCCCCATTCTGCTGTAGTCCCTTACCTGCAGCAGGGTCTGGCTAGCTATGGTTGCTGGTTACTCTGCTGACTGTAAACATTGTAGCTTTGAAGATATCCCTAGTTCTGTATTCTTGCTGTCTCTCTGGAGTAGAGATCTCACAAATGAGCTGGGTCTCTGGTCCCTAGGGTTCTTGGAGAAGGTCCAATAGGACAATAGGACTTACATCCTCACTCCTCAAAATCTAGACTAGAACTCCCTACTTGACAGGAAGTAGGGCCAGCCCACTCCTACCAAGAGGGGAGGAATGGGGCAGTTAGCCCCATCCCTGTGCCAACCATATCTCACCTGCTGATGTACAGTGCAAACATTACATATTATGGCAAAACATAACATAACATTGCATTACAAACCAAACATAGCAGATATCCCCAGGTATGGAATACTGCAGATTCATCTGCGGACTATGTTTTACTTGACTTCCATTTGTTTTGTGTCTGAATCTTTTGCTGGACAAAACAGCACAGTAGACTACAATATTCTGTCCTGCAAAAAAAGCTGGAAACAAACACAAAGCAAATCAAATGGAGTCCAAAAATGAATATTTTGAACTCCATGTGACCCATGGAAGTGAATGTATCCATTGTGATATAATACCGTTTTTGGGAATTCAAATGGAAAGCCTAACATTCTTGCACCTCTCCAATTCATCCTAAACTCGACTTTCCGCTACTCTAATGCCTCTCCAGCCTTCACTGGCCAACTACTGCCCACCAAGGCTGTCCACAGTCTTTCTACTCTATATATTTCTACTATAATCTCCTAATACGTCCCTTTACTTAATATTGTGTCCTTGCAAGGCCTTCTTCTCTGCTCCTCTCATGTGGTTTCTCCCATACATCCATCATATGCTGTAATATGCTACCCCAACACATCAGGCTCTCTCCCTCTACATTTCCCTCCTCCACGACTGCTATAAGAGCAGGCAGATGTTTGGTTAACTTAAGAGATTTTTGGCTATTTACCGTACAAAGAGTCTCAGGGCAAGGAACTACAGGCTGCTAAACAGTCCCTTAAAAAACGTCATCCACCTATCAACCAAATCTACCTACTCATCCCCCTACCATAAAATATGCATCCACAATAAACCAACTCAAGAAATCAAATAAAAAATAAACCAAATAAATGAAAAAGGGTGATACAACCTGATACAAGGACAGGTTAATACACCAGTTCCCAGCAGCATGCAGGCGAGCCAAACTGTTAGACTAGGGATGAATGCAGGGAGTGGAAAGGATAGGAGTGGTGGTGGCAATGAGTTGTAGTCCTCATGGTGGCTAACCCTGTTGTAGCACTTTCCCAGGCCACGCATTAGAGAGGCACAACTCGGGGAACACCCTGGACCTTTTGGTCTCCTTCCTGGTGGTGACTGGGGTGCAATTGATGTTCGATGAGCAGTAGGGTACAAAGTAGGAGAATAGAGGCCCGGATTGGATATGGAAACCAATCACCACTCAAGCTTGATTATAGTAAAATAATTTTAATGAGTGGATGATAGGAGTCACAGTGCAAATACAAGCAGTAGGCACAGTTCTCGATTATATCACAGAATAGGCTTTTCTGAAAAAGGAGGCAGCTACTCTGATGCTCCTCCATTGGTCTCTTTACATCAATGCAAGCAATCTTCCCAATTTGACCAAAAGTGTGCAAACTCTCAATATTTCTCTGCAATGTCCCACTGTGTGGTGCAGTCCTAGATCAAAGGGCTAGTCAGTCTTAGTAGTGTAGTGGGTGCCAGAAGCTATTTAACCCAAACCATGTGCAGTGAAGTTTAAAGCCATAAACGTGCGTTACCTTTCACTGACTTTGTCCAAGCACCTTTTTTAATAGTCATTAACCTTCTGTAAAATCAATGCTTCATTCACTCAGGGGTAGTTTCTTAGCAAAGTTGCTATTCTAGATGATATCCCTGGATAATTCTTTTCTTCTGTTCAGCTTGTCTGGTTTCTTGGACTTGGACTTCTTGGCAACAAGTACTCTCTAGCCAGGGGAAAGTAGACCCAGCACACTACTCAGAAACTATAACTAAGAACTGCCAGTTAAAGGGGTTATCCAACCCCTATAATGCCCTCCACAAATACCTGGGCCCCTCACATAGATTGGACTTACCACTCTCCCCAGCATCCACGTCTCTTCTGATGCCAGCACGGCTGCCACTGCATCTCCCTGTCGCTTGGATCAAAACATCCGGTAATAGGGTGGGGGAGAGGAAGCCAATAGCAGACCATGAGGGGAACAAGCCTGCCTAGCATCGCAGGTGACACTAAAGTGGCTTGTCCCCATCGCGGTCTGCTATTGGCTGCCACTGTGTCGACGGGGAGATGCAGCGGCACTGTGCAGATATCAGAAGTGTTGCAGGTGCTGGGGAGCGAGGCAAGCACAATCTGTGTGAGGGGCCCAGGCATTTGGGGGAAGGGGGGGAAAACCCCTTTAACAATTTCCTACCCCTATACAGGCTTTTAATACATAGTGCATAGATGAACTACCTTAACCATTTGTACAACTGAAAGCACATACAGTAGTTAGCATCACAGTAAACATTTTAACTTTAGAAGTGAACCATATTATTATCCCTTTTATCAGTGAACCATTTGAATACTTTAGCAGTGAACCATTTGAATACTTTTGTAGTGAACCACCGGGTCACTGCACATACTGTTAGTTCATGATACTGACATCGCCTATCACTCCTATCATTCTTGAGACTTAGTAGCGGTGTTAGAAGATGCTTAGTTTTCTAACTACATACAGATCAGGCTTCTATAGGCTGCCAGTCAGGCAGTTATGTGTTGTACACCATGCTGACTAACAGCCCATTGGTCATCCCAAACTATTAGATGAGGTGCATGGCCCGCCACCTTCAACGTACACTGTACAAAATACCGACACCTCATTCTTTCACCAACATCACAAGGCCTGGCTGCATCTGGCAAAAATATTAAATATGATAAAATAGTTGATATTTTGGGCTAAATATGCAAGCTCGTAATCATGGGTCCTCCTTGACTTGCAAGTCTTATGCTAAAATCAATGGCAAATCACTGAAAAAGGGAACACATTTTCAACATATCACTGAAAAAGGTCATATTTACTGTCACAAGTGCAGGTTAAAACTCACACCCGCAATCATACATAAAGGAAGTCCATTAACATGCCTATCATTCAGTAAAGAGGGGAGTGGTGGCTTAGTTTTCTAAATGCACACAAAGGTTCCAGTCACACGGTTGCATATAGTGCCATTTTGGCAAACACCCTATTGGTTGGTTGGTTGATTCCCATACCGTTTAGATCAGGTGGACTGCCCAATACCTACTAAGTACAAGCCCCAAAGTAATAACACCCTATTCTCCCCAATATCACATAGTCACATCGCATCCTGCGATAAGAATGAACATGAGGTATTTAGTTAATTTTGCCCACAATATGCAAGCTCACAACCAATGTGATCAGTCCTCATTGTGTTGTGACAAGTCTCTATAATAAAATCAATAGCAATTTATTTAAAAGAGATTCCACTGATATTAGCATACATTCACTAACCAGCATATTCATAATATCTAAATTGGAAACACCTACATTTAACATTGAAATATAGCATTCCAATAAAAATACCTTAAATTCATCATTCTAATAATGATTTTTTTTCAATCTTGAAAGCATCCCTTTTTAAAGGGGTTGTCCAAGTTCAGATCTGAACCCGGACATACCCACATTTTCACCAAGGCAGCCCCAATAAGATGAGCATCGAAGCATTTCATGCATACCTGGAGTCCTGTGGTTACTCACCTCTCCAGGTTCCAGTGTTGTCCTTGCTGTCTGCCTATTTCCTGCTGGCTTTCATTTGTGTGCCTACTCAAGATAAAAATTAAAAGAAAAACAAATTAAACAACCACAACAGAGTAACCGTGCATTCACTCTATGTACTATACTACACTTGTTTAAGACAAACTGGAGCCAAATACAAGTATTTCTATTCAGCAATGTCTTCTCCATCTGCACACATCCAGCACGTCTAGAGGAAGTGTTTCATATACCGTACCTCTTGCTGATCACACAAGAAAATATTATGCTCTTTCAACACAAATTTTGTCAGGTCACTGCAATTTATGGGCCTAGTAATTGCTGGGGTGGCTCATATGCCTCTAGCTCTATCATTACTGTAATATATTGTTATCCTTCATTATTTGATTGTTTTCCCAAGTATTCAGTCATATTCCACTGTGTTGTCATCTTTATTATAGCAAGAGGCAATGACAGATTAGATGTTTCACACAAGGCCTTTTTCATATAGACTTGACAAGAGATTGTTGGTCCCGAGCAGAAATGAGCAAATTTCTTGAAATCCGTCTCAGGTCTGATTCTGACTTATCAGTTGGAAGACTTGATTCAGGTACAAATAAATTCAACATAAATTGAAAGTGCTCTGATTGGCCTAAAAATTTGTCAATGTCTCCTATGACTCCTTTTCTTCTCTCTTGTCTTTCTCATTTTTTATACTTTTATACAACTTAATAATTTCTCTCTCTCTCTCTCTCTTTCTGTTTTTTTCTCCTCTTTCGAGCTCTTTAATGCTTGACAGCATTAGTAATGTCAGAGTGACAGTGACATAAATGCTAAGAATAAATTCATGGTTAATGGTATTAACAATCAGCCTTTTTAAATACACACTGCAGTGTTGGATTTGCTATGCTTTTTAAAATGTAAAAAACAAAATTACAAAAATTGTCTCTTATTGTGGAAAAATGCCTGCCCATGTTTAAACATACAGGGTAGTATCAGAAAAAGCAATGTCTTGTTAACAAGCAGTCCAAAAATCATGCCTTAATGGGGCAGGTGCCTGCCCATGTTGACACACAGAAAGTAGTATTGGAAAAAAAGCAGTGGCTTGCTCTGAACAAGCGGTCCAAAAATTATGCCTTAAAGAGGGCAAATGCCTGCCCGGGTTTATAGATATAGTAGAATCTGAAAAAGCATTGCATTGTTCTGAACAAGTGGCACAAGCCCCAGATGATGGGGGTGTAAGTGGCTCTGGCTGCAACAGTTTTTTAAAGTGACTCCTCACACCGATGCTCTCTAGGGCAAGGCAGTGACAGGAGTGTGCATTCTTTCTTCCCTCGGGAACACTCTGATGTTCGGGCTCTTGCCTGATGCCAGTTGGGGTGCCCTTGGTGTTATGAATGTTCCATGGGTGCAAGGCAAGAGATGTAGGTGCTGTGGATGGCAAATGGTGCTGAAGTCAATAATTAGGTAAATTGTAGAAAGTAGACAAGTTTGTATTTACTAAAATGCACACTGGGAGTTTTAGTATATCCAATGGTATCAAACACATTTCCAAACAATTCACTGTGCAAATCTTCCCATATAGCGATGTAGCACTCCTTTCCATTATCTCTTCAAAGTCTCTCTCTGCAGAATCTAAGACTGGCAATAAGGTTCTTGCAAACATGTCTGTAATTCTCAGGCTGAGGGATACAGAATCAAGATACTGCTGGCCGGCATCTGGCAAAGTGTAGAAGGGTGTATTAACAATGTCCCTCTCACTGCAGTAAAGTCTTTGTTAACCTTAAACAGCAAATACTTTACTGACTGACTCTAATATACAGCCATGCAGATTCTGGACCTTCTAGTTCTGTCTTATTTTCTGAAGTACTTTAAAGTAGATATGGTTTTCATGATGCGAAGTTCCAAGGATTGAGCACATGCAGCTCCTCTTACTTCCTTAGCTAAGACTAGAGTTAACAAGGGGTGGACCTAATCCATTACCTAACTTTCCACAAGAGTGTAGTTAGGATTATTAACCCGGGTTCCTGACTTATCCATACAAAACTATACTGGGTAGTAGAATAATTTAAAACTTTAAATAACATTTAAATAACACAAAATAATTTTGAATGCGGTCCACAAATTCTTCCTTTTTCGAAAGCAGCAGCAGCATAATATGGAACCCCAAGAATAAGCGAGGAAATTGAGACTGTATAGGGGTAGTAGTAGTAGCAGTATGTGGAGCAGCAGCTTTGGCAGCAGTAGTAGCAGTATAGTATGAAACATGATGGACAGACAGCAGCTGTGGCATCACTGGGCTTTGATAATTAGAAACTGTCTGCAATGGCAACAGCCAGAAGTGTGTGTGAAAATCTTCACAGATCCACAGATACACTTCTTGAAGACAATTTTGTCTGCTTCGGTGTGATGATGCCACCTAACATAATGAATATCCTCCTGACAGTACACTAGAGTTTGGACAAGACACTACATTGATAGCAAACTGGATCAGTTCCAGTCACTGTTCCAATCTGCCTCTCCACAAGTCCATGGGGTAAGAGAATACAGTAGGTTATGCTCCAGAGAAAGGGCTTAGTCTAGGTATGACTAACCCTGGTTATTCAGGTGGTGCATATCTGCTGC
Organism: Rhinella marina; assembly: GCA_900303285.1. Taxonomy (NCBI): domain Eukaryota; kingdom Metazoa; phylum Chordata; class Amphibia; order Anura; family Bufonidae; genus Rhinella; species Rhinella marina. Next base: position 37,687 of record ONZH01027366.1, on the reverse strand, counting down.
TCCATCATGTTCAGTAAATTGAATTGGCTGCTGGTGATGCTGTGGCCTCTGCTACTTGTAGTGGTAGCACCAGGAGACTGCAAAAGTTAGGTGACTCAGTGGGTGAAGGAGAGGGGCCTCTTGGTCAGACATGTGGGTGACAGCCATATGCTTAACGAAAGCTCTGGCAAGCTAGGTACAGAGCATGTCCTTGTAATACAACAATTTTGAATCCTTTTTGGTATCAGGAAATGAGTCCCCAATTTATCTTTGATAGGGAGAGTGTAAAAGCATGGCTATCCAGTAGTTACACATAAGCAACAAAGCATGCAGCTTGTCAGTGTGCCCAAGGAAACAGTTGTTTCAGGCTCCACTCCACATTGAGATGGTTGGTCATGAAAAGTGTCATCATCATCAACATGTCTGTCATAATGAGTGTCAGCCTTGTCCTTTAGCTGTGCATGGGAAAACTCCCTGTTCCACTGCACCACCAACTACTTCTCCTCCTTCTCCAGTCATAGCTCCTCACCCTTCTCCACTTCCTCCTCCAAGCAACTTCATCTGTGCAGGTCCCTACAGAGCAGCGAGCAAGATGTGGAAGCTGTTCTTCCACCACCTCTTGTGCATCAGCATGATCATTTGTTCTAATATAAATATCAGGGGGTTGCCATCATTGATGCCACTGTTGTCCCTGCTCACAAATCTGGAGACCTCTTTGCAGGGCCTGCACATTAGCAACTGTGTGGCTTCTCTCACGCTGACTCATCAGTGGTATGACAGCATGATTATGCTTCAGTTTAAACATATGAAATTAGGGAGGTGGAGTGGAAGAAATGCTCTGGACTACAGGACAGGAGAAGGCCCATTGAGGAGAATGTGGAGGAGGTGGATAACCTCTTGGTGTGGGAACCAGACTGAAAAAAACATGGAGGTGTCAGTAGGACCTGGCCTCATTGCTGTAGTGGATCGTCTCTGCTCCAGCGCAAAACACTGATACAGGGGGTAGTGAAGGACATTTACTGTCCCTGGCCATAACAGCTGCTTTTTGTGTCGCTGGTGATGTGCATCATGCCGCACAGCAACAATTCCAAGGAATGGCCAAAATTCTCCACCACTCTAGAGTACAAGACAGGGATGGATTTTTTTTTTAGAAATAATAGAAGACAATATTTGAAACTGAGAACCCCTATGGTCCCAACCTGTGCCCGTTTAATAGAGAAAACACCAGTCATCTGTCCAAGGTCCCACTGTTTCTCTGTCCCGAACACTTCCAGTCACAGCAGGACCATGAAGCAGATTGTTCTCATGACCACTGGAGACAGGCCTCAGCGGTCACATGAATTTTAACAATAGGTCACTGCTGTACCTATATTCTCAGATGAGTTTTTCATATGTATTTACACGATAATAGCAGTATTTTTGTCATTGTATGCATTTTGGCAGTTTTTCTCTCTGCAGGCTCCAAAGCTAGTGGGTGGAAGCTAGATGCTATGATGTCTCCCATACACATCACATGTAGAAAACAGGAAATTCTTCTTCCTTTCACTCACTCAGAATCACTTAGAAGAATCATTTAGGACATTATAGAGGGGTACTGAACAGCATTGATCTGAATAATGCAACACTAGACAGATGTAACAAGAGATGTAACACTATTAGCTGTGCCGCATCTGTGCCTACACCTCTCTCACTGCAGCTCCCTCCTCCTCCACTCTTCATAGACTTCTATGGGCAGCTGAAATTTGATCCTTTGGTGAGCTGACAGCCCATCATTGTCTTTCATGGCAGATTTAGAAGAAAATTCATGTAATGTCAGTTTAGGAAAGGGGAGGGTACAGCTGGTAAGAGGAGAAAGGCATTTTACAAAGTTTCTTCTATTGCTTGTACTATTGATTATGTAAAGTTGTGTGGAAGGTTAGGGACCATTTGAATTAAATGGTTAAATATATTCCAAGGACTATGTTGATAAACAATGTAAATGGCACAGGACTTTACATAAACCACTCCTCTGTGTAATCAGATGAGCATCGGAAGAGTTATGCTTCTACTTAACAACAGACAATCTGGCAGCAATAAAATAAACTAAATATGCATTGCCTTGACCTTCATGTAATGAATGTATAACACTTCCCAGAGGTCTGAGGAGTTGTCAATAAACAGAGCCATAGATTAACTACATCTCTTTCATTTTTGCTTCCTCAGTGGTATTGCACCGAGCACGCACTCTATGCTCACATACAAACACAGCACTCCCATGTGGCCTGGGTGGATCATGTAGCCCAAGTTCATACAAGAGAATTTATACATTTTTATGGATTTTTCTTAAAGAGAACCTGTCAGGTTTCTGGGAGATACAATGTAAGTCCGTAAGGAAATATGTCACCAGTTTTATGGCACCCCAAGGTTGAACTGAGGCTCCTTGGGCCCATCAGAGGAAACCTCCATAGCATTAATAAAGTCTAACAGGTTTTGATTCAAAGAACACTGGGTGCGCTGTCTGATCAAAACACTGTGTCACTTACTTAAATTGTCCCACTTGTTTTGCCAAAATCTGTGCTGAATAGATCCAACATAGGTTGACCAATGGAGTCCACTCAGTGCAGAGAGTGTCAGGGAGTCCTCATATTCATGATGTTTCAGCTCTCCTCATCCACTGCTAATTGCATTAGGAATAAAGATGTTAACTAGCTGTAGGGGGGAAGGCAGGGGCCCATGAATATGAGCACTCACTAAGCATGCTCAGTATTGAGTGGATTCCAGGACTCGGCTCACACTGGAGCTGTTCAGGACGGATTTTAACAAAACAACTGTGTCAATTTAATGACTAGACACTTTTTTGTGATTTATTCCACATGGTGGTTTAACGGTCCTAAATTCTTTATTTTTTGGACAAAATATTTTTTTTTTTGCTAAAATTTTTACTAGACCTATATTAATGTTTTTTTTTAGAGAATTTGTAGTTTTATTCTGGAAATTCTGTGTAAAAATAATTCAAAGTACAGATTTTTGTTTTTTAAATATGCGAACTGACAACAAAATAAATGATCATGTGTTGGTCATTTTGATATATAATATGTATAGTTTTATGTGAACGGGGTTACTATGGTGCCATTTTGGTTGGTGTTGGTGTTTTTGTTTTTCAGTTTTTTCTTTTGTGTTTTATTATATTTTATCTAATTTTGTATATTTAATATTTTTGTTTCATAATATGTCCCCTAAGAGGTTATTATAAAACCTCTGGGAGACACCCTTTTTTTTATATTTGCACTTTTCCCCCACTATAACTGGGGCATCCAAGGAGAATATAAAAGTCATAGAACATAGAAACCTATGCATTTTTGGCATTGCCATGAACATACAGTACTAACCCATAGAATATAAGTAGCATGTTATTTATGCTGAAGGGTCAACAGTGCAAAATTTAGGATTGCTAATTTTCAATGCATTTTCTCTAGAAAGAGTTAATACAAGTTAATCATTACATTATATATCCCAACATTGGACCTTTAAAAAAAGAATACAACATATCCCACAAAAAACAAGCCCTTATATGGCTACATCAACAGAAAAATAAAAAAAGTTATGGCTGGAAAGCGACAAATCTAACAAAAAAAGGGGACATTTATCAAACTGGTGTAAAGTAGAAATCAATCAGATTCCATCTTTAATTTTTCAAAGGAACTGTGAAAAGTAAAAGGTGGAATTTGATTAGTTTCTATGGGCAAATAAGCCAGTTTTACTTTACACCAGTTTGATAAATGTGCCCCAAAGTTCTTTATGCATTAAGGTCTAAAATAGCCGGTCACTAAGGAGTTAACATTTACTGGAAACAGGGGTACATTTACAGATAAAGAATAAATAAACTACATTTACTGCCTTTATCGGACTAAAAGGTTCAAAAAAGGAGGAAAAGCTATGGAAGATATACACTCACCGGCCACTTTATTAGGTACACCATGCTAGTAACGGGTTGGACCCCCTTTTGCCTTCAGAACTGCCTCAATTCTTCGTGGCATAGATTCAACAAGGTGCTGGAAGCATTCCTCAGAGATTTTGGTCCATATTGACATGATGGCATCACACAGTTGCCGCAGATTTGTCGGCTGCACATCCATGATGCGAATCTCCCGTTCCACCACATCCCAAAGATGCTCTATTGGATTGAGATCTGGTGACTGTGGAGGCCATTTGAGTACAGTGAACTCATTGTCATGTTCAAGAAACCAGTCTGAGATGATTCCAGCTTTATGACATGGCGCATTATCCTGCTGAAAGTAGCCATCAGATGTTGGGTACATTGTGGTCATAAAGGGATGGACATGGTCAGCAACAATACTCAGGTAGGCTGTGGCGTTGCAACGATGCTCAATTGGTACCAAGGGGCCCAAAGAGTGCCAAGAAAATATTCCCCACACCATGACACCACCACCACCAGCTTGAACCGTTGATATTTAATAAAGATAGACAGCACTCCAATAGTATTCAATGCAAAGTGAGTATTTATTTCATATTAGCCGAGTTGTGCCCACCACTGAAGCAACGTTTCGGGCTGAATGAGCCCTTCATCAGGCTATCGCAGGGCTGGGCAAAGATAAAGCGGCCATGGCTCATTCAGCCCGAAACGTTGCTTCAGTGGTGGGCACAACTCGGCTAATATGAAATAAATACTCACTTTGCATTGAATACTATTGGAGTGCTGTCTATCTTTATTAAATATCAAGATATACCCTTGGGGTGGAGCAAGGGAGAAAACCAGACGTGCACCCACCTTAGCCCAAAAAGGGATACGTGCTGTAACCACTCTTGAATTAATCTACAGCTTGAACCGTTGATACAAGGCAGGATGGATCCATGCTTTCATGTTGTTGACGCCAAATTCTGACCCTACCATCCGAATGTCGCAGCAGAAATCGAGACTCATCAGACCAGGCAACGTTTTTCCAATCTTCTACTGTCCAATTTCGATGAGCTTGTGCAAATTGTAGCCTCAGTTTTCCTGTTCTTAGCTGAAAGGAGTGGCACCCGGTGTGGTCTTCTGCTGCTGTAGCCCATCTGCCTCAAAGTTCGACGTACTGTGCGTTCAGAGATGCTCTTCTGCCTACCTTGGTTGTAACGGGTGGCAATTTGAGTCACTGTTGCCTTTCTATCAGCTCGAACCAGTCTGCCCATTCTCCTCTGACCTCTGGCATCAACAAGGCATTTCCGCCCACAGAACTGCCGCTCACTGGATGTTTTTTCTTTTTCGGACCATTCTCTGTAAACCCTAGAGATGGTTGTGCGTGAAAATCCCAGTAGATCAGCAGTTTCTGAAATACTCAGACCAGCCCTTCTGGCACCAACAACCATGCCACGTTCAAAGGCACTCAAATCACCTTTCTTCCCCATACTGATGCTCGGTTTGAACTGCAGGAGATTGTCTTGACCATGTCTACATGCCTAAATGCACTGAGTTGCCGCCATGTGATTGGCTGATTAGAAATTAAGTGTTAACGAGCAATTGGACAGGTGTACCTAATAAAGTGGCCGGTGAGTGTATGTAGATATACATGTACTGCCAGTGTCGGACTGGCCCACCAGAGGACCGGAGGATCCTCCGGTAGGCCCCAAGCCAGGAACCTATAGTCAGGGCCGGATTATCTTTGGAGCATTTGGAGTTACTGCTCCAGGCCCCGGCTCCAATGATTTCAGGGGGGGCCCCGCGCCCCTGGTGCCGCCCCCCGCTGCCACATACCTCCCAACCGTCCCGGATCCAGCCTCTGGCAGCTGTCTCTGCGTCCATAGGACGTAGAGACAGTTGCCTGTTGCAGAAATCGGCTGTCTGCTTCTTCCATCCTCCCTCCTGTCCCCCCTGCAGCTCTCCGTACCTCCCAGGCATGCCTCAGGTCTCGGCGGGGGGCGGGGCCGGCCGGCAGCATAGGCCCCGCCCCCTTCAGACATGAGAAGAAGATCTCCTGCTCTGATGATGCTGGCCCTGCTGCTATGAAAAAAGTAAGCATATTTTTTTTTAAACTTTCTGTACACTGTGTTTATTATTCCTTGACTGTGACATCACTGTGTTTATTATTCCTGGACTGTGACATCACTGTTTATTATCCCTGTACTGTGACATCACTGTGTTTATTATCCCTGTACTGTGATATCACTGTGTTTATTATCCCTGGACTGTGACATCACTGTGTTTATTATCCCTGGACTGTGACATCACTGTGTTTATTATCCCTGGACTGTGACATCATTGTGTTTTTTATTCCTAGACTTTGACATCACTGTGTTTATTATCCCTGTACGGTGACATCACTGTGTTTATTATCCCTGTACTGTGACATCACTGTGTTTGTTATCGCTGTACGGTGACATCACTGGGTTTATTATCCCTGGACTTTGACATCACTGTGTTTATTATCCCTGTACGGTGACATCACTGTGTTTATTATCCCTGTACGGTGACATCACTGTGTTTGTTATCCCTGTACGGTGACATCACTGTGTTTATTATCCCTGTACAGTGACATCGCTGTGTGTATTATCCCAGTGCAGGAAGAGGTAAGTGGTCTGTGTTTGTGTGTTTGTTTTCTATTTTTGAGGGTCGTGAATGCAGAGGACTACGTTTTTAAAATTATTTAATTATTTTTGTAAAAAAATGGGGTAGGGTCCCCCCCCCCCTTTTTATCTTCGCCAGCCAGATACAACCAGCAGCGGCAGCCTGGCACTACCAGGGTGGGAAGGGACACGATTATTGGCCCTTCCCAGCCTAATGGTACCAGCCTGCAGCCGCCCCAGAGCCAGACCCTCAATTTAGAAGGTCCGGTCCTGCGGGTACCCGGCTCTTCCCGGCACCCCTGGTGGCGGTGGGTGCCGAAGTAATAGATGTTGGGGTTAGTGCTGGCCTGCCATACCGGCAAGCACTAAGCCCAGTATTAGTAATCAGGGCTGTCTGTAGATAGCCTTAATTACTAAAACTGTAGTATTGTAAAAAAAAAAAATACACACACAAAAGTATAAAACATTTTATTGAAATAAACACTCCCCCAGACCCCTGTTTGACCATTTTATTAAAAAAAAAAAAAAAAAAGCTGGTCCGACGTAGTCCTCTGCATTCACGACCCTGAAAAATAGAAAACAAACACTGACCACTTACTTCTTCCTGCACTGGGATAATACACACAGCAATGTCACTGTACAGGGATAATAAACACAGTGATGTCACAGTACAGGGATAACAAACACAGATATTTCTTTATGGGGCCCACCAAGAATTATTTCCTCTGGTGGGCCCTAGGTACTCCAGTCCGACCCTGTGTACTGCACAAGAAAATACATATTGCACAATTACTGGTACATATAATTAGGAAGATGCAAAGAAAATGCAACAAATTCTATATGGAAAAGAAACAAAAGCATTACAATATAGGGCTTTATTGCATTTATTGCATGGAGTCTGAACAAGGACTAAAGGAAAAATTTCTAAGTAGGAGCACACCTGCAGCGTAATTCTAAACTACTGGAGCATTATGTCAGAGATCCTCCTCGTGTATTATTTTAAGTGGTTATGTCTCTATTTATGCAGCTTAAATAACAATTTAATTACAATTTACACAGCTGGTAAATACATAATAAAGGCCACCTCCAGAGACGGGAATGAAAATTACTTTATAAATTGCTTCAACAGTCTTCACCCTGACACAAGAATTCATGCCAAGGAAAAAGAATAGAAAAGCTTTTAACAAATATTTGATGACATAGTAAATATTACCTACAATGTGGAATTAAATATTAAAAACTGAATAACAAACATTCAAGATCATAAGAACACAATATTCAAGAAATATTGTATTTTAACCTCTCACTATAGATCTAGTGTTACCTTTTTATCACTTTAGAAATGAAAGGGGTTGTCTCATCACAGGCAACTCCTTTAACTAATCACTGACTTGCCAAGGGGAAGCCGTGGCCAGCCATACTTTTTCTCTCCAGCGGCCAGTATGAACTGTAGTATAGTGTAATAGTGTATTGTTAGTGTAGTAGTAGTGTATTATTGACAGCAATGAAAATTCATGTAATGGATGGTTTGAATCTTTCACAGCAAAAGTTTTTCTTACATATTCCCATCGACAGGACTTTTTTTTCTGTCATGTATAATGGAAACAAACAGAACCGATATTTGGCCCCATAGACATGTATTAGGACGGAGCAAAATGGAATGTCTCTTAAAGACTTCCATTTTGCGTCCTAGAATTCCGTTATAGGTTTTGTTATAACTCTATAATGGAATTCAGTAACATCGATGCGAACCCACACTCAATGGTTAGTTTTACACAGTGTTTTATGATTTAAAGGGAATCTGTCACCAGCGGCCTCCCTATAATACAGTTTGCATAGACACATAGCTGTGGTTTATCTGATTAAAATGCTGTTTTTCTTTTGTTTTATCCGAGGCTCCATTCCTGAGTTATGATACTTTTTATTAATATTCAAATTAGCCTTAATTGCCGGCATTTATTAGTGGAGATTGTCACTTAAATTTGGGGAACAAGATGTATTTTGATATAAAGTTGCTAAAGAGGCACTGTCGCCTCTCCTGACATGTCTTTTAGTAACTACTTGCACCTCCATGTAATAACAATTCGGGAGCATCTTTTCATATATCTCTGTGTTGCACTATTCATATACTATTTCTAATATGCAAATTAGGCCTTTGGTGCAATGAGGGCAGCACTACTCCACTAATTTCTGTGACAAGCCGCTCCCTTTCTACTTAGCCCTTTTTACTTAGCCATAGCCCTTTCTCCGCTAAAGCCTCCAGCTTCCCCAAATCCCTCTGTAATATTATATTTTCCTCTGGGTTTATTACTTTACAATGTTGATTATGAATCTGCAATTACTGAAATTATACTTTGTAAGCCTCTACATGCTTATTATATACAGTATATTCTCATTGACAAAAAAATAACACACCCAGATAGAAATATCAGAGTGCTGGAAAACGTGGCATGCAGTTATGTCTTGGGTAGATAAATGATTATAAGGGTGCTATGATGAGACACTGGGTCTTGACACAAGAGGGTATTAAAGTGCTTCCCCTACTGCCCTATAGAAAAGCTCTCAATGGCTACTTTTGGGTAGTGTATCTCATACACTTTTGAGAGATTGTTAACTGCTAGGCATACCTCTACAATGCACTCAACATTTTGCCCAGATGGCAGACTTTGAGATGGGGTGCATCATTGAACTGAGAGAAGCAGTGATTATGTGAGGGCACCTGCACATGACGAACAGGCTCTAGACAGTGAACCCTGTTTTTGTTGTTGTTCATCATCTAGACACAGTTGGCACCTTCATTAAACACCCCTGTCTCTGCCAAGACTATTTCCAGGCGCTTTGCAAAAGGATATTTGGTGTCTTGGTGACCTTCATGTGTCCTGCCATTGACAGTCAGCCACCGTCACCTTTGTTTGCAGTTAGGTCATGAACGAGAAACCTGGACTGCTATGGACTGGAACCATATTGTCTTTAATGACAAATCCAGGTTCTATTTGGAATCCCTTGATGTTCAGGTTTGAGTATGGAGGCCTAGTGGTGAGAGCTTCAATCCTGCCTTTGCTGTGGAGCAACACACTGCCCCAACTGCTGGTGTGATGATCTAGGGAGCCATCATATACGATAGTCAGTCACCCCAAGTAATGATACAAGGGACACTAAGAGCGTGCAGCATATGTCCTAGGGGGAGAAAAACTGGGAGAGTCACTGGTTGAGAAGGATCTGGGTGTATTACTAGATCATAGACTAAATAACAGCATGCAATGCCAGTCAGCTGCCTCTAAGGCCAACAGAATTTTGTCTTGTATTAAAAGAGTTATGGACTGAATGTAATATTGCCACCATACAAAGCGTTGGTGTGGCCTCAACTGAAATACGCAGTTCATAAAAAGGATGCTCTGGAGTTAGAAACAGTACAGAGGAGAGTCACTAAACTCATAAAGAGCCTGGAAGATCTTAGTTATGAGCAAAGATTAAATGAACTGAACTTGTTTAGCCTTGAAAAAAGATGTCTAACCTGTACAAATATATAAACGGACCATACAAAAAATATCAAAGGAAGCTATTTTGTCTTAAACCCCCTCAAAAAACAAGAGGCCACTCCCTATGCCTGGAGAAAAAAAGATTCAGTCCTAAGAGGCACAAAGCATTCTTTACAGTAAGATCTGTGAATCTCTGGAATAGCCTACCGCAGGAGCTGGTCACAGCGAATACAGTAGATGGCTTCAAAGAGGGTTTAGATGACTTTTTAATTCAAAATCGTATTGAGGCTTATGACAAAGTATAGAAATCTTGTTCTACACACACTTTGCCTTTGGCCCAACCCCTTTTTAAAAGGAAGACGGACATTGATCCAGGGATCGATATAGCAGGATTACAGGTTGGACTTGATGGACTTTTGTTTTTTTTCCAACCTTAACAACTATGTAACTATGATATGTGCAGGACAATCAAGGTTTGCGGATGCAGTTTTGGAAGCCAAAACCAGGAGCAAATTCAAAAAGAGGAGCAGTCGTATCTATTCTTTATACTTTCTCTCCTTTAATTAGTCACTCCGGATTTTGTCTTCCAAAACTGCATCAGGAAATCTGACTGTGTGTCGTGTCTTAAAATATTCGCTGTCAGGATCCAACAAAAAAATAGTGTTCCGGAGACTGTCCTGGAAGTTAAATGCATAAAAAATCCAATGAAGACAATTTCATTTTCCCACACTATGGTTTACAATGTTGAATTACAGAATAATGGCAGGTTGGAAGTTCATAAATGGGTTCACTAAAACACAGGCGGACAATATAATATATAGCTGTATTATGACTTGAGCCTGTTCCAGCAGATCATATACAGCCATTATTTGGAGAGTAAATATTCTGGGAAGCTATGTACAGTATGTTCAGTCCTCCAGTATGCTGAGAGTATAAAGTGGGAGGCAGAACATCAGCAATCTATTGTCATTCTATGTTTCCAATCATTTCTACAGCTCACTTCATCCCATTACAATGTAGACATGGCGGATCAGCTTCTGAATGGAATGAACCTGATAAACATTAGTGCAGGTGCAAACTACATTATAAGACATGAGAAGAGAAGCCTGTGATTAACATTTGGGCAGCGATCATACAGAGAGCCTCAGCGAAATCTGCAAGTCATTAGGACAGTGGTTACTCAGCTGGCCTTTGCTCTATTATCATGTCACATCCCAGTGAAAAGTTAATTTCACATCTGAAAAAGCCAAAAGAGAATAGATATTGATCTCATACTTATTCATATTAGGAAGGGTTTATGTTATATTAATTATTTCAGTCACCCATAACCCGTGCCTAGAAGTTATGTACAGTCTCAGAGGCAGTGTAAAAGATATTCTACTAAGAATCTCTATGGCTTCTGACATAGATAGAGACCACCGGGACATTGTACATTGGGACACCCCACATCCCTGGTCACCTAATTCAATGTAATAATGTGGAACCTATTGGATTGGATCTCATGTATCAGATTTTAGGAACATTAGAACATTAGGTAAATGTATAGTTATATATTAGCCAGATACATTGTGATGTCTTTTGTTCTGTACATAAACCCTCTGAATTTGTAAAGCGCTGCAGAATATGGTGGCTCTATATAAATATTATAAAGATTATTATTATTACTAGCAGAAGGACCCGGCTTTGCACGGGTATATTTACATAGTAACATAGTAACATAGTTTATAAGGCCGAAAAAAGACATCTGTCCATCCAGTTCGGCCTGTTATCCTGCAAGTTGATCCAGAGGAAGGCAAAAAAAACCCCTGTGAGGTAGAAGCCAATATTCCTCACTTTAGGGGAAAAAAAATTCCTTCCCGACTCCAATCAGGCAATCAGAATTACTCCCTGGATCAACAACCTATCTCTAGTAACTATAACCTGTAATATTATTACCCTCCAGAAATACATCCAGACTCCTCTTGAACTCATTTACTGAACTTACCATCACCACCTCCTCAGGCAGAGAGTTCCATAGTTTTACTGCTCTTACCATAAAGAATCCTCTTCTATGTTTGTGTACAAACCTTCTTTCCTCCAGGCGCAGAGGATGTCCCCTCATCACAGTAACAGTCCTGGGGATAAATAGATCATGGGAGAGATCTCTGTACTGACCTCTGATATATTTATACATAGTTATTAGATCTCCCCTCAGTCGTCTTTTTTCTAAAGTAAATAACCCTAATTTTGATAATCTTTCTGGGTACTGTAGTGCACCCATTCCAGTTATGACTTTAGTTGCCCTCCTCTGAACCCTCTCCAGCTCTGCTATGTCTGCCTTGTTCACAGGAGCCCAGAACTGTACACAATACTCCATGTGTGGTCTGACTAGTGATTTGTAAAGTGGCAGGACTATGTTCTCATCACGGGCATCTATGCCTCTTTTGATGCAACCCATTATCTTATTGGCCTTGGCAGCAGCTGTCTGACACTGGTTTCTACAGCTTAGTTTGCTGTTCACTAAAATTCCTAGGTCCTTTTCCATGTCAGTGTTACCCAGTGTTTTACCATTCAGTATGTACTGGTGACTTGTATTATTCCTTCCTATGTGCATAACCTTACATTTGTCAGTGTTAAACCTCATCTGCCACTTCTCTGCCCAAGCCTCCAATCTATCCAGTCCCTCTGTAGCAGTATTCTGTCCTCTTCTGTGTTAATTACTTTACACAGTTTAGTGTCATCTGCAAAAATTTATATTTTACTGTGCAAGCCTTCTACAAGATAGTAACATAGTAACATAGTTTGTAAGGCCGAAAAAAGACATCTGTCCATCCAGTTCAGCCTGTTTTCCTACAAGTTGATCCAGAGGAAGGCAAAAAAACCCTGTGAGGTAGAAGCCAATTTTCCTCACTTTAGGGGGAAAAATTCCTTCCCGACTCCAATCAGGCAATCAGAATAACTCCCTGGATCAACAACCCCTCTCTAGTAACTATAACCTGTAATATTATTACCCTCCAGAAATACATCCAGGCCCTTCTTGAACTCTTTTAGTGAACTTACCATCACCACCTCCTCAGGCAGAGAGTTCCACAGTCTCACTGCTCTTACCGTAAAGAATCCTCTTCTATGTTTATGTACAAACCTTCTTTCCTCCAGACGCAGAGGATGTCCCCTCGTCACAGTTACAGTCCTCGGGATAAATAAATGATGGGAGAGATCTCTGTACTGACCCCTGATATATTTATACATAGTTATTAGATCTCCCCTCAGTCGTCTTTTTTCTAAAGTAAATAACCCTAATTTGATAATCTTTCTGAGTACTGTAGTCCACCCATTCCAGTTATTACTTTAGTTGCCCTCCTGTGAACCCTCTCCAGCTCTGCTATGTCTGCCTTGTTCACAGGAGCCCAGAACTGTACACAGTACTCCATGTGTGGTCTGACTAGTGATTTGTAAAGTGGCAGGACTATGTTCTCATCATGGGCATCTATGCCCCTTTTGATGCAACCCATTATCTTATTGGCCTTGGCAGCAGCTGTCTGGCACTGGCTTCTACAGCTTAGTTTGCTGTTCACTAAAATTCCTAGGTCCTTTTCCATGTCAGTTACCCAATGCTTTACCATTTAGTATGTACTGGTGACTTGCATTATTCCTTCCCATATGCATAACCTTACATTTGTCAGTGTTAAACCTCATCTGCCACTTTTCTGCCCAAGCCTCCAGTCTATCCAGATCCTGCTGTAGCAGTGCACTGTCCTCCTCTGTGTTAATTACTGTGTTTAGTGTCATCTGCAAAAATTGATATTTTACTATGCAAACCTTCTACAATATCATTAATAAATATATTGAAAAGAATAGGACCCAATACAGACCCCTGTGGTACCCCACTAGTGACAGTGACCCAATCTGAGTATCTACCGTTTATAACCACCCTCTGTTTTCTATCACTGAGCCAGTTACTTACCCACATACAGACATTTTCTCCCAGGCCAAGCATTCTCATTTTGTATACTAACCTTTTATGTGGTACCGTGTCAAACGCTTTGGAGAAGTCCAAATATACGACATCCATTGAGTCGCCGCGGTCAAGTCTAGAACTTACCTCCTCATAGAAACTGATTAAATTGGTTTGACATGACCATGCTTATACGGAGTTATTTGCTTATTTTCATTGAGGTACTCCAAGATAGCATCTCTCAGAAAACCTTCAAACAGTTTACCCACAACAGAAGTTAAACTTACCGGTCTATAGTTTCCGGGCTCTGTTTTTGGACCCTTTTTGAATATTGGCACCACATTTGCTATGCGCCAATCCTGTGGAACACTCCCCGTCAGTATAGAGTCCTTAAATATCAGAAATAAGGGTCTGTCGATGACATTACTTAATTCTCTTAGGATACGGGGGTGTATGCCATCCGGTCCTGGTGATTTGTCTATTTTAATATTTTTAAGACGTTGCTGTACCTCTTCCTGGGTCAGAGAGGACACTTTTAAAGGGGAATTTACTTTTATACTCTGCATTTCATCTGACAGTTTATTTTCCTCAGTGAATACAGTGGAGAAAGTTATTTAGTAGCTTCGCTTTCTCCTCATCGCTCTCTGCAACTCCCCCCTCATTACTCTGTAGGGGGCCGACACTTCAAACTTCAGGTTTATACTTTTTAGTATTTATATAATTGAAGAACATTTTACGGTTAGTTTTACTCTCTTTGGCGATCACAGAAGCCTGCTCCTTTAACAGTAACCTCCACAGCACTCCAACCGCCCCACTAACAAAGACCTCCAAAGATTGAGTAAAACCTATATTTCATTCATTTAAATTCTTGCTCATTTTGGGCTTTGAAGTCAAGGTGGTGGTCCTATCAGTGATCCACAACTTGTCGGACCGCACCTGTACTTGCTATTATTATTGTGTATGGGAACCCTGAGACACATTGTCTAGTCACAGTTGCCCATCTGCACAAAGTCAACCAATGGGTATAGATATCTCATTTTTTCAAACAACGTCCATCACAAACCATCCACATGTTCTGCAAAGACTATCTATATCAATGTGCTTCATAAAGTTATTTGTCATAAGTGACTTCAGAGTTTTCTTTTGTGAATTTATGGAACTAAAACTAACTACAAGTGGAAATATTCAAGAGCGTGAATTTGAGGGCCAAACTGATTTCTATCTTCAGAATAGGAATGGTTGTGCCAATATTTGTCAGAGATGATATCATGTCAATGAATGTGCTAAATTTATACTATCAGGTCACATAGAGCTATCTCCATTCTACCTTGGACAAACAGAGCTATGTGCTATGTGCTCAATAAAAGCCAACATGAGACATCACAGCTCAAAAATGATCACAAAGGCATTCAGCGTGTTTGCAACAATTAATATAAATGGTAATTTGCAGGTCAGTGACACGTTTTAGCCAATTAATATAGTCACATTCCAAAGAAGTCAATGAAAGTCCATAGAAGACCACAACTGTGCTATATTCCCATTGATTTCCATTGGAAACATAGGTAGCAAAACGTGATATCCCACTAGTTAAACAAATTCACAAATATCAGTATAATTTCATTATAAATTTCTCAATAAAGCAGTATAACAAGGAAAACAAAATCGACTAGAACCTGTTCATGTAAATTAACTCAATGGTTTCCTCTAAGAACCTCAAATCTTAAATATGAACGCTTTGGTTTATTTAGCATTGTGGCACTCTCTAGATGCTTTCCCATAATTCTTAGCCATAAGTGCAGAAACTGTACATTCTGGGTACATTCTCTTAGGGATTTTATTCAAATGAAAATCACTCCTTGTCTATGTTAAGACATTAATGTGTTAGCTGAGGAGTACTTGCCAAAGTATTTCATGCTGCCTAATTTTACTTCAATGTGTTTTATGAGCAAATGTTCATGACTTTAAGAAGGAGGAAGGTCAGTACTAATCCAAACCAGTTTGCCCAATCCCTAGTGCAAACACAAATCTGACTTGAACATTTCTGAAGCCCATCAGACCTTAGTGGGTCCTGCAATGTAAAATATACCAAATGTTCAGAAGCTGCTCATAACAGCGGTGCCTTTGGCAGCGTTAGAAAGGCCGTGTTGTATCCAGGTCCTGCTTCCTCATGACGTCAGCTATAATGTTCTAATTAGTCTGTCCATCTGCATTAACATTAGAACTTGTTTCTACAGGTGGTCAATGTTTCTACACATGTTTAAAATGTCATCAGACAAATGTCTTTTTGTATTTCTGCTCTTTAAATATATTACACATCTTGTAGAGGATAAAGTCAGGACCAATAAGAACATAATTACTGTGTATGTTTATGTACATATCCCCTATATCTATATGTAAACTACAGATAGTATGGACATTGTCTGGTGATGACTCTGCTCCACAGTGCTTTCAGTGTGACCTTCAGTAGGGAAGCCAACAATTAAAGAATATTAAGTAGGTTATGCAATGTACACTGCACTTATTCAATGACACATACAGATGTAGCAAACTTGACACTAAACATGTTAAATGCACTGTTGCTGCAAACCTTAAATTGACACTTAGCATGAGAAAACCTGTTGAAGAGATCAAGTATCAAATTAATGATTGCTACATCTGTGTATTATATTACTTTTTTACAGTCATCTATATACCAAGTCTTGTGAGGTATGTTGAAAAACTTGAACACATGGACAATTACTTTGCTATTCCCCGGGATGTACCTAGCATGGGTGGCCCTGCTTCAGTGGCAAAACTAGTTCTTGGGTGAGAGGCATTTCAGTGCCTGTCAGCACCTTTTTCACACTTTCTCCTGATGTGAGCCTGCACTGCAGCCTGCAGTGTTGACAGAGGTTTCCACTGTTCTAGAACTTGTGATGGAACTAGGAGGTATCTTTCATCAGAACCAACATATGGGGTAAGGGAGAATGTGGGCCAAGATTAGGTGGTGCACTCTCTTTACCTTGTTATTAAGCCCATAACTGAATGCATCTAAAGGGTTTTTTGCCACAATCGACCTTTATCTACAATCTGGACCTCCATGGTGGTCCAGAGACCCTCATTCCTCCTCACTGAACGTCTAGTCTTCCTCAGGGGCTCGCTGCAAATCCCCAGTGGGTAAGGGTTTCAATGGAGTGGAGCTACAGTAAGCGTGGTGCAATTCGAAGTCTAGGATATTTATGGAGGTAGCAGAATACTGTACTTGCCTTTTTCTGCCAGTCCCATAGACTTTCAATGAAACAGCAGCAAACATTCTGAACCACCACTCTGTTAACTGCACCGAGCCAAGCCCAAGCCACTCTGCGCACAATTCTTCCTCCCGCTTCATTTGACAGTACCTCCCTCCCTTTTATTGACAGGCCGAGGTTCCCACATAGTCATCGAACCTGATCTTGTCAGTTAAGAATGAGAGGGAGGAGGTGGCAGAGGAAGCATGAGGTGCAAGGGAGCATGGAGTGGCTTGGGCCCGCCCTCGGTGCACTTCTGTTCATTTGCCCAAGGGTTAAAATAATGTTTTTCACTAGAATGAAGCAATGAATCGCTACGGGAAAGGTATCATTACATTCAGCTGATCCAGCCCTACAAGATATCTTGTCTGATTTACCTGTGAGTTTTTCTGGTGGCAGATTCCCTTTAAGAAATCTATGGGCATAAGGAATGAGCCTGGAAAATCTTTCACTATAGAAACAATAGATATTCCTTTCTTAACAAACATAAGGAAGCTGAAGGAAAAAAAGTGGAACATTTTGTCCGCCTTATTCCAAGAATTCCAGAAACATGACCTTGGAAAGTCTTTTTAGCCAACACATACAGAAAACAAATTATATGTATTTTAAAATTCAACAGAACAAAGTTATTTTGTGGACAAAATATGACAGAGACAATTAGTGTAAGAAATTGAAAATAAAGTTACTGAAAAATGAGTTTCTATAAACTGGGGAAAGGGAAAGTCTCCATATTACCTTCCATATTGATTTATTATTGCTTTATTGCATATCAAAATGAAGACTAAGGACGCCGACTGAGATGGCTGCCTAACTGCACAGGTCCCGCCGGCACTGCTCTATTCTGGCCTGCTTCACCCGCCTGGGAAGCTCCATGGGGAAGAAAACGTCCCTCCGCAGATCCCCTCATCCTCCTCGCTCTCCCTCCCCATCGAGGACCCTGGAGGAATGCTGGGACAGAACCCCACGATCCGCTACAGTGGGGAAGCGTTCAGCTGCATCGGGAGCCTCCTGCCATTACTCCTTTCCCCATCGCGCCAGAGCGCTCGTACAGGCGTAAGGGAAGGAGAAGCCGCCACCATACCCTCTCCTGTGCCCTCTTCTCCTAATAGCCCACAAGGGCTGGAAGATCAGGTTCCCCGGCTGTCCCCTAACGCTAGGGACTTCCAACCTGCAGCTTTCTCCTCCTCTCAGGAGACCAAGATGGTGCAGACAGACCATGAGGTGCAGAGATCTTCAAGCACTCCAGGTACGCTCTCCCCGCCTCTGCCCTCGTCCCCTGCGACCTCCTACTCTTCCGGAACCCCCACTAAGTCCCCAAATCCAGTGCAGTGGACTCAGAGCACTGAAGGTGGCCCCTCTGCTCCTGACAAAGGGATTGCAGCTCCCAGACCCTTATCACCTCCTTGGGTTCCATCACCCAGCCCCCCTCCCTCCGCTACCATCCCCTCTAATGCTCTTCTTAACCCACCATCGGAGTGGCAAGCTTATTTCAATCAGTTTCCTACTAAAGAGGACTTTAAAGTGTTAATCTCTGAAGTTACAGGAGCGTGTAGGGCAGAAATTGCTGCTGTCCGCGCTGACATTAAACATATTGCCGAGTGAGTAGACTCCTTAGAAGATGCACATGATGACACCAGACAATATATCTCCTCCATGCATGTGTCAATGTCGTCTCAAACTGCTGTGATCAGAGACATGGGTCGCAGGAATAATATCAGAGTGCGGGGATTACCAGAGGCGACGGGTGTCGAGGATTTATTTGACACCTTGACAGCTATTTTTAACTTGATTCTCGGTGAACCACAGTCCCACAAGATCAAATTGGACCGGGCACACAGGGCCCTCAAGCCGAAAGGACCCGCTTCCCGCCCGAGAGATGTGATATGCTGTGTTCACGACTTTGCTCTCAAAAAGGTCATTATGGCAAAGGCCCGAAACCACCGCAACTTCGAGTTTGATGGAGCCCCGATACAACTCTTCCCAGATTTGGATCACGCTACAAAAAAGGAGACACTTACAACCGCTCCTCGCCAGCTTATGTGACCGTCAAATAGCTTATTTCCTTTCTCTCTATCGGCTCGTCATCAAGGCAAAAAGCAGTCCTACGTTCCTTCCCGGACCTTCAACCTTTCTGCGAAGCCCTGGACCTTCCAACCCCAGCTATTTCTGATTGGGAGATAGAACCGCCAGCCCCACCACCTCTACGTGTCTGGTCTCCGGTCACCCAAAAGAGAAGAGCGGGCCCACCTACTTGCTCCCATGGAAGACCCCATTTGTCCGGGAGATCCTCGTCTACGCACTCACCTGGATGACTTCACCCCCCCTTCTTCCCATATTAGGAGGGTTATTCTATCTATCTACCTTGGACTCCCCAAGATGATGCTCTGGTTTTCTAGAGCTATGGTCGTTACTTGTAACTTCCTTGTTGGATAACTCAAATTTTTCCTATTAAGCCATTACTCTGTTATGTTTTCATACATTTTCTATGTTTTTTCAGGTGCCGGTTATATTGTGCCTTGGCCTATTTTGATGACCTTACTGGTTATTATAGGTTTTATTTCTCATGTCTGTCAGTCTCACTCTGACACTGTTCCGCCTCAGGAGGTTTTCCTATTTGCCTCCGGCAGGGGTGCTGATCCCTGGGAATTTTCTTTAAGCATTTACTTATGGTTCTTTGCATGTTTTTCTTTGTTGTCTTGTCTCCCCACACCTCCTGTTTCTTCCCTCTTACACAACCTGGATTTTGAACTGGACCGTCCTTTTCTCAGAATGGTCGCAAAAAGTGGAGGGACCTCTCTTCGACATCCGCCTTCCTGGGTAATTTATAAGGTTTCTGTGGCTTCTTCCCCATCAATACAGATTCTTGGTAAACTATATCTTTCTCATGTCTACCTCATTTACACGCTACTATGGCGCATTATGTAACTCTAAACGTTAAAGGGCTCAACTACAATGCTAAGAGGAAACTCCTGCTTATGGTGCTGAAATTCCTTAAGGCAGACATAGTATTCCTTCAAGAGACGCATTTTGATGAAAACTCCTCCTTCCGATTTGTTCAATATTTATATCCCGTATTGTTCACAGCAACACACTCCCGTCGTAGGGCAGGTGTGGCTATACTTATCTCAGCTCATTGCCCCCTAGTGATTGATTCATCCACCATAGACCTTCAAGGCAGATACATTATTCTGAAGGGTACCTTGTCAGGACAGCCCATTACTCTTTGTAATCTCTATGCCCCTAATACCTCTCAGATACATTTTCTTACTAGGGTCCTTACCAAGGTCTTTAAATGCCCAGATCCACTCACCCTCATAGGCGGTGATTTTAATCTTATCTTTTGGGACAAAATGGATAGGTTGGCTCTTTCTGGTAAACTTCTCAATACGACACAATAGCTGGTAGCGAAGGATTTCCGTGGATTGATCAGGCGTTATTCCTTATTTGACCTTTGGCGTATAGATAACC
The DNA here is from genome assembly GCA_900303285.1 of Rhinella marina. Lineage (NCBI taxonomy): Eukaryota > Metazoa > Chordata > Amphibia > Anura > Bufonidae > Rhinella > Rhinella marina. Next base: position 17,021 of record ONZH01027366.1, on the reverse strand, counting down.
CGACTGACAGGTCATTCTCTTACTTCTCTAGCCCACATTGGAGACACACTCGAATCGATTATTTCTTTGGGACTATCTCCACTCTACGGATGTTGAAAGGGGCAAACATGGGGCATATCACATGGTCTGATCACGCCCCAGTTATGATCAAACTTGACTTGGGTACGGGTCACACTCGCAAATGTCACAGGCGTCTTAATGATTCCTTCCTTAAAAGGCCCCTCCTGCGTGATGAGCTTCGTAGTCGCCATAAACAGTATTTTGAGCTCAATACAGGGTCAGTTACAGACCCCAGCTCGCTATGGGAAGCACATAAAGCGGTTATGCAAGGTCACTGCATAACCCTGGGTTCCCGACTAAAAAAGGATACTACGGAAACTGTCCGTCGGCTTAAGTCTTGGTTGAGTAAACTGGAGGGTATTATGAGTACCCAGCCTTCACGCCGCATCCTTAAAAATATAGTGGACACTAGAGTCCCCAACGAACCCCATTGAAGTCAATGGGAGACTCGAGCATTTTTGCAGGGGACCAAGGCTCTGCCTAGGGAAGGCTGGGTGAAAACCTGGAAACATCAGAAAATGATGGAAACACCAAGGAAATGGACAGGAAACAGCAGGGGCAGCATGCATGGATGCCTCTGAGGCTGCCTAATCCCACCATTACCCCAAATTCTCAGGCAACAGCCTGGTGGTTACCCTCATGGCAATTGTGCTCACCCAGACCAAGAAAGGCGAGGCACATGCCCATCACATGTTAGGGAAGCACCCAACTAGGTGCAACGAAGGTCCATCACCGCCTGCAGGTGACACCACTGCTCATGCTGGCACTGCTGTGCTATCCCCCACCCCACGATGCAGGCATAAGCCTGACACATCATGGTGACAGCGTAGTGACACCAACAAGTGACCAAGTTAGATTGAGGTAGCAGTCAAATGTCTGTAGGCGAGCCTCCCAAAAATTTGTTTTGGAGTGTCCGAAGTTGACCCTCCTAAAAAATTGTTTAGGAGTGTCTGTAGTTGACCCTTCTGTAAAATATTTTTTTTGTTTCCCTGTTATAAGTTAATGTACAACCCATGGCTGGCATGGTGGGAATATATAGGTTTTGCGTCACAGACGGTCCACTGCACCGTTACATTTTCTTCATCATTGCCAATTACTTTTTCACCAACTGTTGTCTGGAAATGATAAAGGGGAAGGTGAATCCACTGCGGAAGAAAAGTGTCATCCTCCTACAATTCTACACTTGCTCTCAATTGAAAAGGGGATGTTCTTGCCGTGGCCTTCCTCATAGTGGCCGCTTCTGCGGACGACAGAGGTGGTGTATCTACTGACAGCCTGACCAAACACGATGGCAGACGGGGAGACACTCCCTCATGTAAAATTGTTTTGGAGTGTCTGCGGTTGACCCTCCTGTAAAATATTTTTTTGTTTTCCCTGTTATTAGTTAATGTACAACCCATGGCTGGCATGGTGGCAATATGTAGGTTTTGCGTCACAGACGGTCCACTGCACCGTTACATTTTCTTCATCATTGCCAATTACTTTTTCACCAACTGTTGTCTGGCAATGATAAAGGGGAAGGTGAATCCACTGCGGAAGAAGAGTGTCATCCTCCTACAATTCTACACTTGCTCTCAATTGAAAAGGGGATGTTCTTGCCATGGCCTTCCTCATAGTGGCCGCTTCTGCGGACGACAGAGGTGGTGTACCTACTGACAGCCTGACCAAACACGATGGCAGACCGGGAGACACTCCCTCATGTAAAATTGTTTTGGAGTGCCTGCGGTTGACCCTCCTGTAAAATATTTTTTTTGTTTTCCCTGTTATTAGTTAATGTACAACCCATGACTGGCATGGTGGCAATATATAGGTTTTGCGTCACAGACGGACCACTGCACCGTTACATTTTCTTCATCATTGCCAATTACTTTTTCACCAACTGTTGTCTGGCAATGATAAAGGGGAAAGTGAATGTACAACCCATGGCTGGCATGGTGGGAATATATAGGGAAGCACCCAACTAGGTGCAACGAAGGTCCATCACCCATGCCAATGCTGGCACTGCTCTCCTATCCCCAGCCACACGATGCAGGCATAAGCCTGACACAGCATGGCGGTGACACCAACAAGTGACCAAGTTAGATGAGGTAGCAGGTGAGCCACCCAAAAATTTAGCCTGACGCAGCATGGCGGTGACAACAGAGTGACCGAGTTAGACAGAGGTAGCAGGAGGTGAAGCACGGATGGTAATTCGAAGGTGGAGGAGGAGGGGTTGGAGAAAGTGGCATAGTAATTCTGAGAAACCGTGAACGAGGTAGGCCCCGCAATCCTCCAAGTGGGCAGTACATGAGCGGCCCCAGGGTCAGACTCGGTCAGAGTATGTGAAATGCTTGTTGATCCTCCAAAAAATTTTTTCTTTTCGGAGTACATAGTCTACCCTCAGCAAAAAAAATTTTTTTTTAAATGTCGGTACTTGCGCATCCTGAAAAATTGTTTTGGACTGTCTGTTTGACGCTCCTGAAACATTGTTTTACACTGTCTGTAGTTGACACTGCGGAAAAATTGTTTGGAGAGAGGGCCTGTAGGTGGACCTCTGGAAAAATTGTTTGGAGAGAGGGCCTGTAGGTGGACCTCCGGAAAAATTGTTTGGAGAGAGGGCCTGTAGGTGGACCTCAGGAAAAATTGTTTGAAGAGAGGGCCTGTAGGGGGCCCTCCTGAAAAATTGTGGTAAGAGTGCCAGTTGGACCTCTAAAAAATGGCGTTTTTTTGGTCAGCGTTAGGCAAAGACAACAAGGAGGAGGAGGAGTAGGAGGAGTAGAGAAGAGGAATCGGATACATAAGTAATGTAAATCTTTAGCTGCTTTTCCCCAGAGGAGATTTAAATTCCGGTGAAATCCAGGCTTTGTTCATTTTAATAAGCGTCAGCCTGTCAGCGCTGTCAGTTGACAGGCGAGTACGCTTATCGGTGATGACGCCACCATCTGCACTGAATACCCGCTCTGACAGCACGCTAGCGTCAGGGCAGGCCAGCACCTCCAAGGCGTACAGCGCCAGTTCAGGCCACGTGTCCAGCTTTGAAACCCAGAGTGATCGCTACGGACGTTGGTATGGTCAGCTAGGTACTTCCTCACCATCTTTCTGTACAGCTCCCCCCTACTCTGCCTAGACTGGGGACAGGTGACAGTGTCTTGCTGGGGTGACATAAAACTGGCAAAGGCCTTGGAGAGCGTTCCCCTGCCAGTGCTGGACAAGCTGCCTGCTCGCCTCCTCTCCCCCGCTACTTGGCCCACAGAACCATGCACTCTGCCGCTAGTGGCGTCAGATGGGAAGGATTGTTTCAGCTTGTGCACCAGGGCCTGTTGATATCTATTCACTCTCATACTCCTTTCCTCTGCAGGGATGAGAGTGGAAAGGTTCTGCCTGTACCGTGGGTCCAGGAGAGTGAACACCCAGTAATCAGTGTTTGAAAAAATGCTTCTAACACGAGGGTCACGGGATAGGCAGCCTAACATGAAGTCTGCCATGTGCGCCAGAGTCCCAACACGCAAGAATTCCCTCTCCTCACTGGCCTGACTCTTCATTTCCTCCTCCTCCTCCTCCTCTTCAGCCCATACACGCTCAAGAGTTAAGGACTGAGCACTGGTACCCTCTTCTGTCTCGCCGACATTCTCCTCCTCTTCTTCCTCATCCTCATTTCCCTCCTCCGATACGCGCTGAGAAACAGACCGGAGGGTGCTCTGGCTATCAAGCGACGTATCTTCCTCCACCGTCTCTTGTGACAAGCGCAAAGCATCCGACTTGATGCTGAGCAGTGAGTTTTTCAACAGGCAAAGCAGCGGGATGGTGAGGCTGATAATGGCAGCATCGCCTCTGACCATCTGTGTTGACTCCTCAAAGTTGCTCAACACCTGGCAGATATCAGACATCCACATCCACTCCTCATTGTAGACTTGAGGAATCTGACTGACCTGACTACCAGTTCTGGTGGAAGTTGACATCTGGCAGTCTACAATCGCTCTGCGCTGCTGGTAAACTCTGGATAACATGTTTAATGTCGAATTCCATCTCGTGGGCACGTCGTACAACAGTCGGTGAGCGGGCAGTTGTAGGCGGCGCTGCGCTGCCCTGAGAGTGGCAGCATCTGTGGTCGACTTGCGGAAATGCGCACAGATGCGGCGCACCTTGGTGAGCAAATCAGACAGATTGGGGTATGTCTTGAGGAACCGCTGAAACTATGAGATTGAACACGTGGGCCAGGCATGGCACATGTGTCAGTCTGCCGAGTTGCAGAGCCGCCACCAGGTTACGCCCGTTGTCACACACAACCATGCCTGGCTTGAGGTTCATCGGTGCCAGCCACACATCGGTCTGCGCCGTGATGCCCTGTAACAGCTCTTGGGCGTTGTGCCTTTTGTCACCTAAGCTCAGCAGTTTGAGCACCGCCTGCTGGCGCTTACCCACGGCACTGCTGCTGCGCCTAGAGCTACCGACTGAAGGTGCCGTGCCCACGGATGGTAATTCGGTGGAGGAGGAGGAGGGGTTGGAGGAGGAGGAGGCATAGTACGTCTGAGAGACCGTGACCGAGGTAGGCCCCGCAATCCTCGGTGTGGGCAGTACATGAGCGGCCCCAGGGTCATTCTCGGTCCCAGCCTCCACCAAGTTAACCCAATGTGCCGTCAGTGAGATATAGCAGCACTTGTCCACGTGTCCGTGGTTAGGTGGACCTTCTCAAAAACAGCGTTGGTCAGGGCACGGATGATGTTCTGTGACACGTGCTGGTGTAGGGCTGGGACGGCACATCGGGAAAAATAGTGGCGGCTGGGGACTGAATACCGAGAGGCAGCCACCGCCATGAGATTGCGAAAGGCCTCGGTCTCTACCAGCCTATAGGGCAGCATCTCCAGGCTCAGCAATTTGGAGATGTGGACGTTGAGGGCTTGGGCATGTGGGTGGGTGGAACTGTATTTCCTCTTGCGCTCCAGCGTCTGCTGTAAAGACAGCTGAACGCTGCCCTGGGACACATTGGTGGACACTGTGGAGGATCGTGGAGGCGAAGGTGTGGTTTTCCGGTGGAAGGCGCTCGTGCCGGGGTCCTGGGCATGGGGTTGACTAGCAGAGGCAGTGAGTGACACGGGAAGGAGCAGTGGTGTGACCCACAGGAGGTGGTGAACGGCCTTGGTTCCATTGAGAAGGGTGTTTAGCACTCATATGCCTGCGCATGCTGGTGGTGGTTAGGCTAGTAGTGGTGGCACCCCCCCTGATCCTGGTGTGGCACAGGTTGCACACCACAGTCCGTCTGTCATCCTCACTTTCTTTAAAGAACCTCCAGACTTGTGAACATCTAGGCCTCGCCACGGGAGCTTCACTACGTGAAACAGTTGCTGCTGATGCACCAGCTCTGGCCCTGCTTCTCCCTCTGGCCACACCACTGCCTCTTCCAACCTGTTCTGGTGCAGCACTCACCTCCGCCTCAGAAGCACTGTCTTCAGTCGGCATATCAACCCAGCTTGGGTCAGTCACCTCGTCATCCTCCGATTCCTCAGTCTGCTCCCCCCTCGGACTTCCTGCCCTGACAACAACTTCACCACTGTCTGACAACCGTGTCTCCTCATCGTCCGACACCTCTTTACAAACTTCTTCCACTAACTCAACATTGTCATCATCATCATCATCACCCACAGACTGCGACAGTTGGAAAACTTGGGCATCGGGAACGAGGTCAGCAGCAACCTGAGAAGTGGTTTGTGACTCTGGGAAGGGTCCAGAAAACAGTTCCTGAGAGTATGCCGGATCGCATTCCAAATTTTCCTGGGAGGGGGCAAACTAGGGGGAAGGAGGTTGAGGTGGAGGAGCCAGAGGAGTGCTCCCTTGGGTAACGTGGGTGGACTGCGTGGAAGACTGACTGGTGGACAAATTACTTGAAGCATTGTCCGCAATCCACGACATCAGCTGTTCGCACTGTTGTGGTTTCAACAGTCCTCTACCACTTGTCCCTGTAAGTTGAGACATGAAGCTAGGGAGTGTAGCTCTGTGGCGTTCCCCTGCTCCCTCATCAGCAGGTACTGTCTCACCCTGCCCAGGACCACGACCTCTGCCCCCTGCAGTATTTGAATGCCCACGCCCTCGTCCTCGACCCTTTGCCCTGGGGTTCAACATTTTCTGTATAGAAGTGTATTATATAAAAAAAATAAAATAAATGGGCCTGCTGTACTGAAACCCACAAACTTGTTCAGTCTGCACAAGTAAATATATAGGTGGATAAGTTAGATCAAAATTACGTATGTTATTACGTACCGTGCAGTATGGAGCAATTACACGGAAACTATTAGATTAGGCAGACTTGGTCTGCTTAGTTGCAACCCAGACAAATGTCGCACAGAGATTGTTGGAATCTAGCTTTAAAAGTGAGAGCAAAAGACCTTTTTTAATTAAGTGACGTACAGAATGTGTCACCTGGTCAGAAAATACGGATTGTGTTGAGTGGACAACTGAACTGTGACACACAGAATGGTTCCACGCAGCTGTGTGAAATGGATTTGTATCACTGAGATAAAACAACAAAAAAACTATTTTTTTATATATATTTTTTTTTATATATATATTTTTTTAGTTTTTGTTTTTTTGGAACGTGACGTGCAGAAACTATCAGACAGCAAACTCAGCCCCTGCTGACGGTGGCTATTTTGACTGCAACCCAGACAAATGTCGCACAGAGATTTTTGGAATCTAGCTGTATAAGTGAAAGCAAAAGACCTTTTTTAATTAAGTGACGTACAGAATGTGTTACCTGGACAGAAAATACGGATTGTGTTGAGTGGACAGCTGAACTGTGACACACAGAATGGTTCCACGCAGCTGTGTGAAATGGATTTGTATAACTGAGATAAAACAACAAAAAAGCTATTTTTTTATATATTTTTTTTTAAATATTTTTTTTTTTCGTTTTTGTTTTTTTGGAACGTGACGTGCAGAAACTATCAGACAGCAAACTCAGCCCCTGCTGACGGTGGCTATTTTGACTGCAACTCAGACAAATGTCGCACAGAGATTTTTGGAATCTAGCTGTATCAGTGAAAATACGGATTGTAGTGAGTGGACAGCTGAACTGTGACACACAGAACGGTTCCACACTGCTGTATGAAATGGATTTGTATCACTGAGATATAACAATAAAAAAAAAACAGGGTTAGATATGGCGATAGCTGCACTGCTGTATGAAATGGATTTGTATCACTGAGATATAACAATAAAAAAAAGGGTTATATATGGCGATAGCTGCACTACTAGTGCCAGCCAGCCCAGCCAGGAGACCAAAAAAAAATTTCACTCTCCCTGAAACGCAGCAGCTCTATCCCTAACGACATCCAGACAGCATCTGAGCCGAGCACCGCGGGCAGTCACTAGTATATTCCAGGGTCACCTGATCAGGCCAGCCAACCCTGCTATCGACATGTAAGGGCCCCACGTGATGCTGGGTGTACCGCAGAGTCTCCTGGCTTGTGATTGGCTGAGTTTATAGGCGCCAAAAATGCACAATGCGGAAGTTGCCATTTCCTCGAGCATGGCGAGATACTCGTCCGAGCAGCGAGCACTTACGAGTAACCTAATACTCGAACAAGCACCTAGCTCGGACGAGCATGCTCGCTCATCTCTAGTTAAATATTATTGGGCAGCCCAATTGTGTTACATTCCAGCTTGGGCTTCTTTACATCCTTACTCTGTCTGGATGCAGATTGAAAGGCTCTGGCTGGCCCCTATCCACCCTAACTCCCTATTATGGTCTAATCCCTTCACTATTACGCCGAATAATGATCTCCTTGGACCAATGAGCTGCACTAGATCTGTATGGCACACATGTAATGTCAAGTTCCCCTTGTCATCTCGTAATTCAGCGAAGACCTCCTTTTTATACCATCCTCTATTACCACCTAGTCTCACTGCCCTGGCCACAAGAGCATGGTTCACACGAGGTATTTTTAGTTTTGCGGATATAGTGGATCCACATACTAGGGACTTGCTATCCTTTACATCTCTCCAATCCAAGTATAATCTTCCCTCAGAAGCCACCTTTTTCTATGCACAACTCAGACACTTTGCACAGTCCACTTTCTCTGGGCTCACTGTGTCTCTCCCTACGACCTTCGAGCGTATTTTCAGGAATGGAGTACATACCAAGGGACTAATATCCGACATACTCGATATTAGTCACCCCAAATCCAGATAGAATATCTCGTCATCCATATATGACAAATTGGGAGGAATATTTGGCTCGAGTGCTTCCGGACGCCGTCTGGAGTCTCATATGGAGGAGAGCAGCGAAATCCTCTTTGTGGGTTCTCTGCCAAGAGAACCAATACAAGATTCTGATGTATTGGTATCACACTCCTGACTTTCTCCATAGGTTACATCCGACAGTTGCAGATACGTGCTGGAGGTGTGGGATACACAGAGGGACCCTGACTCATATATTTTGGGATTGTCCTAGTATACGCCCTTTTTGGTCTGAAGTTGGTACCCTCCTGAGTGACATCTTTGAAGGTAATATTACTCCTGATCCGCTTTCATTTTTACTGAATGTCACTCTTCTTATACTGACAGCAGCTCGTTGCCTTATAGCTCGATTTTGGAAGAAGACTAGCTCCCCAACTATCTCTGACGGCGAGAGTGATGGAGGTTAGAACCTTAGAATATACCACGGCAACCTTCCAGGATAAGATTGACCTATTTTACGCAATTTGGGATGTTTGGGACGACTATTGGTCCTCTAGACAACCCTGACAGATTTGTTCTAGCTGAATGTTTTCTTCAAATCCCTCTCCTTCCCTCTCTGTCTAGTCTTTGTCTTGTTCATTTTGTCTTAAAAGTTGGTATATATGTCTTTGTCATTTCAAGAGTTTTGAGTGGTCTCAGCATGTCAGAGTAATTTCCTTGTGCTCGATCTCTGCAAAGTGACCTTGAGTCGCTTCCCTTTTATTTATTTCTAGCTTTGTCTATTCTTACTTTTCTTTTTCATTGTTTCAAAATAATATACAACAAATATTTTACATATACAGTACAGACCAAAAGTTTGGACACACCTTCTCATTCAAAGAGTTTTGTGTATTTTCATGACTATGAAAATTGTAGATTCACACTGAAGGCATCAAAACTATGAATTAACACATGTGGAATTATATACTTAACAAAAAAGTGTGAAACAACTCTAAATATGTCTTATATTCTAGGTTCTTCAAAGTAGCCATCTTTTGCTTTGATTACTGCTTAGAGTCTGCATGGTTGAGAATTTGAGTTAGTAAGGTAACCTGCTACCAAAAGCTGCTAAGAGAGTAAAACTAATCTTAAAATGTTCTTCAATTATATAAATAGTAGAGATGAGCGAGCACTAAAATGCTCGGGTGCTCGTTATTCGAGTCGAACTTTTCCCGATGCTCGGGTGCTCGTTTCGAATAACGAACCCCATTGAAGTCAATGGGAGACTCGAGCATTTTTGCAGGGGACCAAGGCTCTGCTTAGGGAAGGCTGGGTGAAAACCTGGAAAGCTCAGAAAATGATGGAAACACCACGGAAATGGACAGAAAACAGCAGGGGCAGCATGCATGGATGCCTCTGAGGCTGCCTAATCCCACCATTACCCCAAATTCTCCTAGTGGGGCATGTGTGGTATCGATTCTTCTCAGTTTAATACCGTATACGTCCCCTATCTTGGGACCCTATATTTCATGGATTTTTCGACCACTGAAAAGGAAAAAGAGCTTGCTGTGGCCAGGGGAGTGTCTTTCCTACTGCAGCTAAGGGGACGTGTCCATGCTCTGCCTATCACAGGTCAGGAGGCAATTAAAAGAAGAACCAAAAAAAACATCAGTACAATATCTAATACGTCCCCTATCCGGGTAAATTGTTTGGAGAGGGGGCCTGTAGGTGGGGGCCAGGCTGGGGGGAAGGAGGTTGAGCTGGAAGAGCCAGAGGAGTGCCCCCTGGGCTAGCGTGTGTGGTGGTGACAACAGCAACCGGTACGGTATCGACAACAGCCGGATGTAGTTAGAATGACGACGCATGACCCCAACTTAAAAATTTAGCATCAACTGGTACAATTGTCAATTATGAGCTCGATCAAGTGTGGCATGACTTTTTAGATGGAGATTGCATGTGGTCACGTACTCCCTGGAACCCCATAGTCACCCCTTCTCTGATGTGCTAGCCCAGAACATTCTCTGCCCCAATTCGCAAGACCTTTTGCAGTCTCCGTGTGCTGACAGTGTGGATTTACCAGTGTTGTCTGAGGAGGTGGTGGACAATGGCGAGACACAGGTGTCGGGGGGTGAGGTAGTTGTATGGGAAGCAAGTTACAGTGGGGACTCCTTGGGGGGACTTTCTCATGATGGGACAGATTCAACTTGGGTGGATCAGGCACAGGAACAGATACATTTTTTTTTTTGTGTTTATTTAACTTTCTTCGCTGCGCAGTCTGGCGTTGGGGTTCGTCACTTTGATGGCGAGCTGTGCCGCTCTCTGCACAATGGTCTTTAGGTTCTTAGATGGAGACGTTGTGGGCGATTTCTGCACAGAAGGACTTGTTGCTCATCAACAGAACCTCGAGCTCCTTGACATTGTGGACCAGGAATTTGCGGAACCCTGTGGGCAGCATGTGTTTGGTCTTCTTGTTGCTACCGTATCCAATGTTGGGCAATATAGATACGCAGGTAATATTATTTTTCACACCTATCCCAAAACTAAAATTTACGCAGTTTGCGCAAATAAAACTGGAAACTGGAACTGGAGAGAGGGCCTGTAGGTGGACCTCCGGAAAAATTGTTTGGAGAGAGGGCCTGTAGGTGGACCTCCGGAAAAATTGTTTGAAGAGAGGGCCTGTAGGTGGACCTCCGGAAAAATAGTTTGGAGAGAGGGCCTGTAGGTGGAACTCCGGAAAAATTGATTGGAGAGAGGGCCTGTAGGTGGACCTCCGGAAAAATTGTTTGGAGAGAGGGCCTGTAGGTGGACCTCCGGAAAAATTGTTTGGAGAGAGGGCCTGTAGGTGGAACTCCGGAAAAATTGTTTGGACAGAGGGCCTGTAGGTGGACCTCCGGAAAAATTGTTTGGAGAGAGGGCCTGTAGGTGGACCTCCAGAAAAATTGTTTGGAGAGAGGGCCTGTAGGTGGACCTCCGGAAAAATTGTTTGAAGAGAGGGCCTGTAGGGGGCCCTCCTGAAAAATTGTGGTAAAAGAGTGCCAGTTGGACCTCTGAAAAATGTCGTTTTTTTGGTCAGCGTTAGGCAAAGACGATATGGAGGAGGAGGAGGAGTAGGAGGAGTAGAGAAGAGAAATCGGATACATAAGTAATGTTAAATTTTAGCTGCTTTCCCCCGGAGGAGATTTGAATTCCGGTGAAATCCAGGCTTTGTTCATTTTAATAAGCGTCAGCCTGTCAGCGCTGTCAGTTGACAGGCGTGTACGCTTATCGGTGATGACGCCACCAGCTGCACTGAATACCCGCTCTGACAGCACGCTAGCGGCAGGGCAGGCCAGCACCTCCAAGGCGTACAGCGCCAGTTCAGGCCACGTGTCCAGCTTTGAAACCCAGTAGTTGTATGGAGCAGAGTGATCGCTACGGACGTTGGTATGGTCAGCTAGGTACTCCCTCACCATCTTTCTGTACAGCTCCCCCCTACTCTGCCTAGACTGGGGACAGGTGACAGTGTCTTGCTGGGGTGACATAAAACTGGCAAAGGCCTTGGAGAGCGTTCCCCTGCCAGTGCTGGACAAGCTGCCTGCTCGCCTCCTCTCCCCCGCTACTTGGCCCACAGAACCATGCACTCTGCGCTAGCGGCGTCAGATGGGAAGAATTGTTTCAGCTTGTGCACCAGGGCCTGTTGATATCTATTCACTCTCATACTCCTTTCCTCTGCAGGGATGAGAGTGGAAAGGTTCTGCTTGTACCGTGGGTCCAGGAGAGTGAACACCCAGTAATCGGTGTTTTGAAAAAATTCTTCTAACGCGAGGGTCACAGGATAGGCAGCCTAACATGAAGTCTGCCATGTGCGCCAGAGTCCCAACACGCAAGAATTCCCTCTCCTCACTAGCCTGACTCTCCATTTCCTCCTCCAAGTCCTCCTCTTCAGCCCATACACGCTCAAGAGTTAAGGACTGAGCACTGGTGCCCTCTACTGTCTCGCCGACATTCTCCTCCTCTTCCTCCTCATCCTCATCCCCCTCCTCCGATACGCACTGAGAAACAGACCGGAGGGTGCTCGTGGGCACGTCGAACAACAGTCGGTGAGCGGGCAGTTGTAGGCGGCGCTGCGCTGCCCTGAGAGTGGCAGCATTTGTGGTCGACTTGCGGAAATGCGCACAGATGCGGCGCACCTTGGTGAGCAAATCAGACAGATTGGGGTATGTCTTGAGGAACCGCTGAACTATGAGATTGAACACGTGGGCCAGGCATGGCACATGTGTCAGTCTGCCGAGTTGCAGAGCCGCCACCAGGTTACGCCCGTTGTCACACACAACCATGCCTGGCTTGAGGTTCAGCGGTGCCAGCCACACATCGGTCTGCGCCATGATGCCCTGTAACAGCTCTTGGGCGTTGTGCCTTTTTGTCACCTAAGCTCAGCAGTTTGAGCACCGCCTGCTGGCGCTTACCCACGGCACTGCTGCTGCGCCTAGAGCTACCGACTGAAGGTGCCGTGCCCACGGATGGTAATTCGGTGGAGGAGGAGGAGGGGTCGGAGGAGGAGGAGGCATAGTACGTCTGAGAGACCGTGACCGAGGTAGGCCCCGCAATCCTCGGTGTGGGCAGTACATGAGCGGCCCCAGGGTCATTCTCGGTCCCAGCCTCCACCAAGTTAACCCAATGTGCCGTCAGTGAGATATAGTGTCCCTGCCCGGCAGCACTTGTCCACGTGTCCGTGGTTAGGTGGACCTTCTCAGAAACAGCGTTGGTCAGTGCACGGATGATGTTCTGTGACACGTGCTGGTGTAGGGCTGGGATGGCACATCGGGAAAAATAGTGGCGGCTGGGGACCGAATACCGAGGGGCAGCCACCGCCATGAGATTGCGAAAGGCCTCGGTCTCTACCAGCCTATAGGGCAGCATCTCCAGGCTAAGCAATTTGGAGATGTGGATGTTGAGGGCTTGGGCATGTGGGTGGGTGGAACTGTATTTTCTCTTGCGCTCCAGCGTCTGCTGTAAAGACAGCTGAACGCTGCGTTGGGACACATTGGTGGACACTGTGGAGGATCGTGGAGGCGAAGGTGTGGTTTTCCGGCGGGAGGCACTCGTGCAGGGGTCCTGGGTAGGGGGTTGACTAGCAGAGGCAGCGAGTGACGCAGGGGGTTGACTAGCAGAGGCAGCGAGTGACAAAGGGGAAGGAAGCAGTGGTGTGACCCACAGGAGGTGGTGACCGGCCTTGGTTCCATTGAGTGGGGTGTTTAGCACTCATATGCCTGCGCATGCTGGTGGTGGTTAGGCTAGTAGTGGTGGCACCCCTGCTGATCCTGGTGTGGCACAGGTTGCACACCACAGTCCGTCGGTCATCCTCACTTTCTTTAAAAAACCTCCAGACTTGCGAACATCTAGGCCTCGCCACGGGAGCTTCACTACGTGAAACAGTTGCTGCTGATGCACCAGCTCTGGCCCTGCTTCTCCCTCTGGCCACACCACTGCCTCTTCCAACCTGTTCTGGTGCAGCACTCGCCTCCACCTCAGAAGCACTGTCTTCACTTGGCATATCAACCCAGCTTGGGTCAGTCACCTCGTCATCCTCCGATTCCTCAGTCTGCTCCCCCCTCGGAATTCCTCCCCTTACAACAACTTCACCACTGTCTGACAACCGTGTCTCCTCATCGTCCGACACCTCTTTACAAACCTCTTCCACTAACTCAACATTGTCATCATGATCATCATCATCACCCACAGACTGCGACAGTTGGAAAACTTGGGCATCGGGAACGAGGTCAGCAGCAACCTGAGAAGTGGTTTGTGACTCTGGGAAGGGTCCAGAAAACAGTTCCTGAGAGTATGCCGGATCGCATTCCAAATTTTCCTGGGAGGGGGCAGACTGGGGGGAAGGAGGTTGAGGTGGAGGAGCCAAAGGAGTGCTCCCTTGGGTAACGTGGGTGGACTGCGTGGAAGACTGACTGGTGGACAAATTACTTGAAGCATTGTTCGCAATCCACGAGATCAGCTGTTCGCACTGTTGTGGTTTCAACAGTCCTCTACCACGTGTCCCTGTAAGTTGAGACATGAAGCTAGGGAGTGTAGCTCTGCGGCGTTCCACAGTTCCCTCATCAGCAGGTACTGTCTCACCCTGCCCAGGACCACGGCCTCTGCCCTCTGCAGTAATTGAATGCCCACGCCCATGCCCACGCCCTCGTCCTCGACCCTTAGCCCTGGGGTTCAACATTTTCTGTATATAAGTGTATTATATAAAAAAAAAAATAAACGGGCCTGTGGTACTGAAACCCACAAACTTGTTAAGTCTGGTTTAATTAAGTGACGTACAGAAAGTGTCAAATGGACAGAAAATACGGATTGGAGTGAGTGTGCTGAACTGTGACACACAGAAAGGTTACACGCAGCTGTGTGAAATGGATTTGTATCACTGAGCTAAAACAACAAATACAACTAATTTTTTTTATATATTTTGTTTTGGATTTTTGTTTTTTTTGGAACGTGACGTGCAGAAACTATCGTAGAGCTAACTGACACCCTACTGACGGTGGCTATTTAGACTGCGACCCAGACAAATGTCGCACAGAGATTTTTGGGATCAAGCTATACACGTGACAGGCAGCAAAAGACTTGGTTGTATTCAGTGACGTACAGAAAGTGTCACCTGGACAGAAAATAGTGAGTGTAGTGAACTGTGACACACAGAATGGTTCCACACTGGTGTGTGCAATGGATTTGTATCACTGAGATATAACATAAAAAAAAGGGGGTTATATATGGCGATAGCTGCACTACTAGTGCCAGCCAGCCAGCCAAGCCAGGAGACAAAAAAAAAATGTCTTCTAGCCCTTAGAAGGGCTGTTGGGTTCTTTGTGGGTGATTCCTGCCTAACAGAGAACTAAATGCAGGCCCTAACACTGTCCCTGAAACGCAGCAGCTCTATCCCTAACGACATCCAGACGGCATCTGAGCCGAGCACCGCGGCCAGTCAGTAGTATATTCCAGGGTCACCTGATCAGGCCAGCCAACCCCTGCTATCGACATGTAAGGGCCCCACGTGATGCTGGGTGTACCGCAGAGTCTCCTGGCTTGTGGTTGGCTGTGTTTATAGGCGCCAAAAAAGCACGATGCGGAAGTTGCCATTTCCTCGAGCATGGCGAGATACTCGTCCGAGCAGCAGGCACTTACGAGTACCCTAATACTCGAACAAGCACCAAGCTCGGACAAGTATGCTCGCTCATCTCTAATAAATAGTAAAAAGTATAAACCTGAAGGTGTCAGCCCCTTACAGAGTAATGAGGGGGGAGTTGCAGAGAGCGATGAGGAGAAAACAAAGCTACTAAATATTTTTTTCTCCACTGTATTCACTGAGGAAAATAAACTGTCAGATGACATGCAGAATGTAAAAGTAAATTCCCTATTAAAAGTGCCCTGTCTGACCCAGGAAGAAGTACAGCGGCGTCTTAAAAAGATTAAAATAGACAGATTGCCAGGACCGGACAAATTGGAGTACCTCAATGAAAGTAAGCAAATAACTCCATATCAGCATGGCTTCATGAGGGATCGGTCATGTCAAACTAATTTAATCAGTTTCTATGAGGAGGTAAGTTTTAGACTGGACCGCGGCGAATCAATGGATGTCGTATATCTGGACTTCTCCAAAGTATTTGACACTGTACCACATAAAAGGTTAGTACATAAAATGAGAATGCTTGGCCTGGGAGAAAATGTCTGTATGTGGGTAAGTAACTGGCTCAGTGATAGAAAACACATGGTGGTTATTAATTTTACACAGTCAGATTGGGTCACTGTCACTAGTGGGGTACCACACAGTAAAATATACATTTTTGCAGATGACACTAAACTGTGTAAAGTAATTAACACAGAAGAGGACAGTATACTGCTACAGATGGATCTGGATAGACTGGAGGCTTGGGCAGAGAAGTGGCAGATGAGCTTTAACACTGACAAATGTAAGGTTATGCGCATGGGAAGGAATAATGCAAGTCACCAGTACATACTAAAAAAAAAACACTGGGTAACGCTGACATGGAAAAGGACCTAGGAATTTTAGTGAACAGCAAACTAAGCTGCAGAAACCAGACAGCTGCTGCCAAGGCCAATAAGATAATGGGTTGCATCAAAAGCGGCATTGATGCCCGTGATGAGAACATAGTCCTGCCACTTTACAAATCACTAGTCAAACCAGACATGGAGTACTGTGTACAGTTCTGGGCTCCTGTGAACAAGGCAGACATAGCAGAGCTGGAGAGGGTTCAGAGGAGGGCAACTAAAGTAATAACTGGAAAGGGTGGACTACAGTACCCAGAAAGATTATGAAAATTAGGGTTATTTACTTTAGAAAAAAGACGACTGAGGGGAGATCTAATAACTATGTATAAATATATCAGGGGTCAGTACAGAGATCTCTCCCATCATCTATTTATCCTGAGGACTGTGACTGTGACGAGGGGACATCCTTTGCGTCTGGAGGAAAGAAGGTTTGTATACAAATATAGAAGAGGATTATTTACGGTAAGAGCAGTGAGACTATGGAACTCTCTACCTGAGGAGGTGGTGATGGTAAGTTCACTAAAAGAGTTCAAGAGGGGCCTGGATGTATTTCTGGAGGGTTATAGCTATAGCCTGTAATATTATAACAATATTACAGGCTATAGTTACTAGAGAAGGGTCGTTAATCCAGGAGTTATTCTGATTGCCTGGAGTCGGGAAGGAATTTTTTTCCACTAAAGTGGGGAAAATTGGCTTCTACCTCACAGAGGTTTCTTGCCTTTCTCTGGATCAGAAGATCCCAGATGATGCAGAATAACAGGCCGAACCAGATGGACAGATGT